>JAPYYZ010007067.1:1563-12496 GCA_030522705.1 Eretmocerus eremicus | reverse complement strand
GCTCAGTCGCGTAATTCAGGGAGATAAAGTCGAGTGGAGAAAAAGTGAGAGGTTAAAAAGGCCCAATTCAAAGTATAATAGGCACGGCGCCTCGCGCTCAATAATTCACATTTGTTCACTCATACTCGCCAGCGAGGCGCTATCGCGCCTCTTGATATATTTGCGTGTGACCATAGATAGCATCCAAATCGTAGATTGATAGGAAAAATCTTCGCAGATAGTCAGGGGTATGATTTTATGGCATTAGAACCAATTTTTACCGTTAGTTGCATACGAGAACCAACGTTCCTGATACTAGAGGTCTCTCTACCTGCTTGTCGTTCGTTTATAACCAACTTTTCCAAAAGACTGTGCCTATAGAACGCGGAAGTTGCTCAAAACAATTGCTCTCGCTCGAGCACTTGCAAGGCAAATCAAAGATAATGGCGTGATAATTCACTTATCTGTTATAAATCCTTGATAAATTCATCATTATATTGAAGTATTTCCACTTTCTGTGGATGTATCCAAGCAAAAACTGAAAAGTTAACGATTTTTTTGGAGATCGGGGTACCTTTGGAACAGGTTGAAGATGCTCCATAACAGACGTCCACCTCCGAGATTGGCATCAAAACTCAGAGCATCGAGTTGAAAATTGGAAAAGTTTCAAAACGAGCTAAGTTACGTCTCACTTCGATGTCCGGCAGCGGAGCTATCGCAATTTTAAGACAAAAACTATCACTAAAATATTCAACCTCCAGCTCAAAAACTAGGAGGCATAGCAGGGAGCCAACATGTCCGCAGCTCAAACAACTACATATTATCAAATGGATCGGTATGGCCGCTACTCAAGCTGAGGCTCACCCCCAATGGCGCGCGGGTCGGTCTGCACGTGGTCGGCAGAGGAGTCCAGTTCGTTGGAGAAGTCGAACTATCAATTGTGGGACGTAGAATCATCGAACGGAACTCTACAAAAAGTCAATAGAAAGTTTAGACTCGCAATTATCAGTTGGTGACTAATTGAAGTCGGTTGTATGATAACGCATTCGAATAAAATACCAACAAGCTGAGAGATTACTTCTCCCGTTCCAAAGTTGTACGAAAGGGTGTAACTTCGTGATACTCTTTCAAATATTCATAATTCTCAGCCAAAATGTCTAATCGATGTCTGCTTAGCGTCAATTGGAAGCTGAAGTCTTAAGCCTTCAAAGACTACGAGATAAAGATAGGATTCATTGGATCATTTGCCAGTTACAGGGACAAAGATTAAAAAATTCAAAAGTGTTCCATAGTAACCACGGTTAACAGTACGTAAAAATAGTTTGTCCGGAGTGACTCTGGCTTTGTCAATACCTATCTTCAAACTTGAAACTACTCATCGTTGTGCCCCGTCGTTAGATGGGCTTGAAATACAATAGACACGAAAGCAATTTTTCAACTCACGTTCCATTATCTTAAATCACCGCACATTTGGAAAATGAGACTGAAAACAAACCAACAACTTGCGTACTATGTCAACAAGGTAATGAAGGTTACAAATGAAATGAATGTGCGTTGAGAATTACTTCGAACCTTTGTACTGTTCCTTTCCGCACAAGAATTGCAGAAAATTGGATCAGCAACGCGGGTAGAATTTTCCTCACAAAGTGCCGCAAGAATCGTGCGGGAATATAACTTCACCGCACTCTTCAGCTTTTGTCTCTTTCCGCTGCGCGGGTATGACTTTCCCGCACGTTATTTAATGCTGACTCGTGCAGTGAAGTTACGGACCCTCACTATTTCCGGCACATTGTGCGGAATAATCCGTTCCTACTCTTGTTGCTTGAAGTACTATTATGGGAGAGTATGTGATTGCGGTAGAATCATGTACAAGTAAATTTGAATCTCATCTTCGTTGTGATGTGGCTTCAATTACTAAGTATGGATGATGGTTACTTGTGGTGAATGACTAGCAATCATTGTGAAAATTGTGTGATAATCGTTTCACATCACCCATGGTAGCAGTAAGAGCACTTGCTCATAATGATCATACGTCTTTCAATAGTCATTACTCAGCGCATTCAAGTCAAAGCTAACTCAGTCACCAGTGTGACTGAGGATAAGTAGCTAGATATAATTCCTTAGGACAAGGGGCATCCAGATTATCAGATTTCACATGAAGAACTGTTGGCTTACCATATGCTAGAAATGGTGATTGACAAGGTGGGAAAGGGTCTGGAAAGTAGCCTACCATTAATTATAATGAACTAAAAAGTCCTGTACTTGGTTTTATAACGAGTGTAAACTCAATATTGATAAAACTCGGTGCATTTCGTGCAATTGAGCCAATCAATGGTCTCTGGCTAATGATCTGGTGGAAAAATTTCCTTTTAACTCATCTCACTGACATATAGTTGCACCAATTTGGAAAAACTCTCTATAGGTTTGTAAGCAAAATACAATGCCTTTGTCCCAGCTGTCCTAGGTGACCTATGTTTTTTTCTCGAAGTTTGGCACACAAACAAGCGATAGAAGGGAGGCTATACATTGTCGCTTCGCTTGACTCATAAATACTTCCTAATTATAGGAATTCTAAAATTTCAGTTACATTTTGAGGGATGACACTTTTCTCAAGCATCAAAGTAAAAGCTCGCCACTCAGGAATTAGAGAGTGGAGCCTTTCTCAGTCCCACACAGATTGAATTTCTTGGAAATGTATTTAAAAGCGTGGCTTATTAACTCCCTTTAAGGAGTGAAACCCCAGAAACAACCTTTTTCAGACTAAAAAGACGGAAATAGAATGAGTTAAGAACATTTTTTAGAACATCGCTTTTATGCAATAAAACCAGCTCAATGAAACTCAATGAAAAGGGGCTAAATGACTTAGTCCACATCTTTTGATCTCTCCTTTGTTTTCCTTTATGCGAGTTTGAGAATTTCCGTTTTAAACTGTACAATGCAATGATCGCCAGCTCTGGTTATGGCCAGCGCTTAGTCTAATATTTTCCGCTCATTCATCAATTCCTATACTGGATTAGCGTTCAAGTTTTGGTATTTTGAACTCTCTATCCATCCAATTACGAGCATCAAATGGAGATCTCGCGTGAATAAAAAACAATTGTTGAGAATAGATTACTTGGAATGGCTCGTTACATGGTAATGAAGAGCGTACCGCTCGAGGGGACATTTGTTCTTGGAACAGCACTCTCCACGTACAATAGCCTACTGTAGTTCACATAATGTTCCTGATATGATATACAGTTTAGGGTCGGGTGACGTGTGAAAGGAAGAAAAGTTATGCATTGAGTGATTTCCATCGGATGATTGACTGGATCGATACGAATTCTGGACGAATATACGGCACTCGATCACGGCCAAACATTTACGTTGAGAATACAAACGATGAAGTATAGGCTAGCGCATCTCTCATCGTATTCTTAATGTAAAATTTCAACTCCACATTGATGATTAAGAGAAAGCAGCATCGAAGATTGATCGAGTCCATGGTATATGCCACACCGTGATCGCAATATAAGCGAACGAGTATGACGAGGTGAGATAAATTAGAAACGCCTTCGTGGCCTTTTACCTGCATTTTCATGACTCGAGAATATGATTGTGCAAACCTCACTGTAAAAAGTATCCTGTCATTTTACCTTTCCTGACACTGGACACAAAGTGATCAAAGTCGGACAGCGTGAATAAACTGTATTGGACATGGTATTTTTCCCGTCGCGACAGAGAAAATACAATGTCCAATACAGTAAATTTACACTGTCAGATTTTGGTCACTTTGCGTCCAGTGAAAGAAAGGGTAAAATGGCACTGATACTTTATACAGTGCTGCCACCGATTCAACTTCAAACAGGTAGGGTTTTTCCGAGCTTTGATTCTTAAAATCATACAACGGCGTGACTAGATAAAGATTTTCGTATCCAAGTTTGAGAGAAATGACGATAGCCGGCATGAATTCAATCGCGAATTCGAACTTCACTTGGGCTAAGACCAGCATAAGTTTTGGAAGTGTATGTTGGCACCATCAGTTAGATCAAGCCGAACTGGCAATCGAGCAGTTGGAAAACGCAAGGCAATCGTGTACGGCAACGGCCCCAGCCCGCGATGTACGCGAGAACTTGGGCACGAAACGACGCAACGCTTTCCGACGGGCACCCGCGCGACTGAGCGCTCGTTCTTCTGTTTGATTTAGCTGTCATAGCCTCGAGCATAGCCTGCACCTCAGAGCCGGCACAGTAAGCGTGCAATATTGATGCATGTACATTGCGGCTCGCCGATAAGCGGTCGAGGAGGGAGAGGGAGGGGGACGCAACCCGTGCACGCGTTCGGGACCGGCGTCGTCGACGACACTGCTCGATCGAAGGCGCGTGTGCACTCTTGCACATGAGCGAATATGCCTCGCGTGGTCAAACGCGCGCGCTGGCGGACGTGATTCTCGCGCGAGGCTCTCGATAGCCGCAAGAAGCAGCGCAAACTGCGGGGAGAGGGGTACCAGATATTAGCGATGCACTGCGAGTCTATCTTGGGATCGAGAGCTGCGCGCGGTGGTGCTAGCGCTCGCGTAATGCATTGCTCGCGCCACTCGATCTGCGTGATAGCTGCTATCCTCTCTCTCTCTCGCTCTCTCGCGTCGCGTCGCGTCGCGCGAGCTGACAGACTCGCACTTTGCACGCGACATTGCTCGCGCGGCTCGGCGCGTGCAATCTGGACTTGGCGCTGTGCTATTGCAACGCGTCGCGCCGCGATCCCGAAGGACGGGTTGCCGACGAAGGATCGCCGATCGCGTCGTCGGCGCCGTCGTCGGGGCTGTACACCGGCGCGCGACCCAGTCGACTCGATTGGGTCGCGAGCTCCCGACTCTCACTCACCCCTTGGCCGGACTGCTCGGGCTCTGGGCCCGCCCGCGGGGCGCCTCCTCTGCCGCAGGCTCCCACAGCTCGCGCGCCACCGAAGCTCTCGCTCGCGGCGCCGCGCTCGTCGGAGGGCGGCCTGGGCCCTCTCGAGCGGCTCCTCCCTCGCCGATTTCGGGACCGGAGCGCGGCGCGCCGACACCGGCCCGGCAACGCACCCGCGGCCACGGCGCGACGGGCAATCGGCAGCGGGCGCGCGCTCGAATCTCTGCTCGTGGCCCCCGAGACTGCCAGGCGGGGCGGACTGCGCGATCTCGCTCTCTCTCTCTCTCTCTCTCTCTCTCTCTCTCTCTCTCTCTCGCTGGTTCGCGGGCGGCCGGTCCCGAATCAACCGACTGCGGCGACGACCGAGTCGGGCGCACTGACTGTCCGCTCGCCGTGCCGCGAGGCGGGCAGCCCGACGGCGGCACCGACCGAGGTGGCGCACGTTGTCTCGTCGCCGCGCCGCCGCCGCCACCGCTGCTGCTGCCACCGCCGCCATCTACCACCTCCGTGCCATGCCATGGCGCTATATATCGCTCGACGTCGCGCGGATGAGATGAGCGAGTGACCGTGGAGCATCGCGAGGGCACTTCTCGGCGCAGTCGGTACTCGCGCGCAGCGGTATGCCCGCGCTCAGGAAGTGATAGCGGGCGTAAAGCTCGGGTTGCGGACTACGCTGACCGGTACCGACGCTGCCGTGTCGCGCGCGACTCGATCCCGACGATAGTCGTCACGAGCATCGGTGCGCCTGCTCCGATCCATGCCCCGTGTATCTCCGCACGCACGCGAGCATGCAGGTCTCGAATTCGTTTGCGAATGCTCACGGCCTCGTCGTGGAGGTGCTGGCGAGAAAATGTGACTAATTTACCGATGCTCGTGGAGGTGACAAAACAGCCGATCAATGATTGTGATTGAAGCTACTGATCGTCGGACAGCTCGAAGCTAGTTTTCTAATTTTTGACGGCGGTGTCAATCATTTTTGCCGACGCGTACAAATCCGTGCACGAAGACTCTTGCACACGCAAAATATCAGTCAGTGTTACCCCTCTGAGTCAGCGTTCGTTCACTGTGCGATTGAAGTTAAAACTTGATTTGTAACTCGCTTATGATTCAAAGTCTCCGAATGAAACGCTCTGAAAATTCTTCTCACCCTTGTGGCTTATCTGTCAGATACTTTCACGCTTGGTCAAACGATCCAAACTTAATTCCGAAAAAGCAGGGAAAAATCACAACTTTTCTGGGTTTTCCGATCGTTTTTACAATTTTCGGCCTGTGAGGGAGTATTACAGTTGTAGTCCAACCTCGAAACTTGCCAAAAGGCATTGAAACCAGATACTTATTGAAGATTTTCAGGAAGTTTTGCAAGAAAATTTAGAGTGAAAAAGAAAGGCCTTTGCCACGCGAATCGATTCTTGCCACCAATGGCGCGAAAAGCCTTGCGCAGTCAAATCATACTTTTCGATTTCACTTTCGACGAATCTTTCTTCGTCTACCGCGTCATAAGATCCCAAGACTCTTATAACTATCTAGTCAAATATAATGGAGCTTTCACTGAGAAAATATTTTAGCAAGCTCTCGCCACTTTTTGATAGATCAACAATGACTTTGAGAATACAATTTGTAAAATAAATTTTTCAAAGAAACGCTCATATGATCTCATGCACTATCAAGAAAAGCCCCAGAAAGTGGAGGATGAGTTTTTGAATATGTATGAAAGAGATACACTATCATCAACCGGAGTTATTTTGGAACACTTTACAATTTTTTCGTCACTATTTTCCCTGTAACTCGCAAACGCTCCAATAAAACCACCTTTATCTCATACCATTTGAAAGCTTGAAACTTCAGCTTCCGATTGGCGCTAAGTAGATTCAGATTGAACAGTTTAGTTTAGAGTTATGAGTATTCGAACGAATGTTACAAAGTTACCCCTTTTTTGGTACAACTTTGTAACGGGAGAAGTAATATCTCAGATCATAATTATTTTATTCGCCTGCATGATCATAGAATCAACTTTGATCAGTTACCAACTGATAGTTGAGAGAGTTTTCTATTAACTTTTCGTAAAGTCCTGTTCAAAGATTCTCCGACACACAATCGACCTTTCAGTTTTTTAAAGAAGTAGACGCCTTTGCAAATCACATTGCCTTAAAATTCGGATAACTCCGCTCTCAAACGTCGAAATGAGACGTATTTTAGTTTGTCTTAGAGCACTTCCAATTTCTAATTCGATGTTATGGATTCCGAATTTGATCCTGTCGATCGACGATTTCTATGGAGCTTCCTCGAGTTTCAAAGTTACCCCACTTCTCAAAAAGAACACTAACTCTTCAGGTTTCGCATTGCTACATCAGCAAAAAGTGAAAATACACTATTATAACGATGAATTTGTCAAGAAATTGTCACGGACAAGTAAACTCTAGCGCCACTACCTTGGATCCTCCTAGAATTGCTCGAGCGAGACCAAGTGTTTTGAGCAGTTTTTTTATCTCAAAACCGTCTTTCGGAAAAGTTCGTTGTAAACGAACAGGAAGCTGATGGAGACTCCCACATGGGTGAAATATTGCACATGCATGCCTCGAGTGTATCGGATTGGTACTAAAACCGCGAAACATCTTCCCCCTCTATGCGCGAAGGTATACAACTTTTTTCTCAGTTGTTCCAAAGTTACCTGTCTGTTCAAAATAATCCTGGTTGACGGTATATAAAGTAGAGAATATATATTGTAGCATGAGATTTGCTTACCTAAATCAATCAAGTGACAACACATGGAATAAAAAAATTCTTATTTGCTTTGCGAGAATCTCATAATTGAATCCGTAAACGCAACTCACTAGAAATGTTATACAAAAATGGTACCATTTCGATAGTAAAACATGACGGAAGCGTGGGGTGTTCTGGCAGGAAACGAGTGCTTATTTCATTTTTTAGTGTGGAACCCCACGCTTGTCGCGCTACCAGTGAGTTGAGCTTACGGATTCCGTAATGGGATTGTCGCAATACAAGGAATCAATGTGTGCTTCCAGGTCTTATCAGTTGATTGGTTCAGGCGAACGAACCTTATGCCATAAAATGCATATTTTACGTACTCTAATATCCAGAACATGTGTTTATTGGGCGGAACCTGTAAGGCGACCCATATAAAAATATGTGAACTACGATCATATATGATCGTAGGCTTTACATACCTCTGATCATATATATGACTACCTACGACTTATGAAACCAATGTTTCGTAGGTTCTCATAGCTTCTCATAGGTTTTCATTTGTCCGAAGTATTGAGCAACGTGCAAGAATATTTGATCAGCTTGATCATATTTATCATCTTGTTGACTTTTTACAGAACCTATTGAACTCCAGTATCCATAGTGAAAACAGAGGACTGTTGATATACGCTGCAGAGATTAGCTGAATGCTTTATCAAAGCTATTGCAAGTAGCAATTTTCGGGAATTCCATGCAGGAAAAAATTTCTTGAGATCCCATGGGTTCATGTAAATAAATATACGGAATCCTACAAGATCCCTTATTGCCTCATCAATTCATATGGGATCCCATAGAATCGCACGAGATTCCAAGATTTTATCCCGAAAAGTTCCATGGGATTTTATAGGGCCCCATATGTTACCCTGGGATCCAATGGGAACATATCTCACAAGTAAAGGACCAACCTTGTGGATTACGGATTTGACCAAAACTCTGGGAATCATCTTTTTTCGGTGAGAAATGAAGATATCCTACAGGGTTAAGACCAACAGCCAGGGACATTAGCATTGCTCATATAGGCACGTGTTAAAAATTCATATGTATAGGTATACTAGCAATGCTAATGTCCCTGGCTGTATCTCGGAACAAAGGGCCTATTGGTCTTAACCCTGTAGGATATCTTCATTTCTCACCGAAACAAGATGATTCCCAGAGTTTTGGCCAAATCCGTGATCCACAAAGTTGGTTCTCTACTTGTCAGTAAGATCCCATCGTGTTCCAGGGATTTTTTTCCAGCAGGCCTCTGCAAACGAGAAATTAGGGAAACCGGCATAAAGTAGTTTCAAAAAGAGATTTCTTCTTGAATGAAGACCTTATTTATTTCAGACCAAGAAAAAGAAATCTCTTTTGATAAGAAAAAATTGTAAGTTCATTGTGGTTCAACATTAAAAATCCAAAATCAAATCACCCCATTGGATAATGGCTCTGAAGACTTGTGGAACAGTTCAAGTCAGTAGGTCGAAATGTGGTTGAGTTATCGTGTGCCGTACTTTAGAGAAAAATGGTAGCCTTAAGGTTTATTAATTTTTGGAGAGTTAATGGAAAATCTAAGAGAAAAATGAAGAATACGAATCGAAAGGTCTTGACGAGTAGAATGAAATAATGTGGAGAAGATATGTATCGGAATAATTGATGAGGACGAAATCAAAAAATAAGAAAAAGGAGATAGTAATCCTAATTTGATTCTACAGCTTCGAGATATCGATGTACTGCATTTTGTGCCACGCTGTTTTCGATATATATGGGATCGTGTATATGTATTCGTCAAGAGATACCTCATGTATCATCGCATATAGATATTGCAGATACCTGCTCAATCAACAGCTCTATGGAACTCTATAAAGGGTTATTCACATTTACATTCTGTACACATCTAGTTGAATCTAGTTCTTTGATGGAAAAGAGGTCGAAAATGAGGTGTACAGTCTTTCCTGGTTAACACGAACCCATATACCACGAATTCTCTGTTTACACGGACAAGATTTGGGTCTCGTGAAATTTGCATGGACATTTATGAGCGACATGTCAGCTTAAGGCGAAGAAGAAGTTCTACTTTATCGACATTCATCATAAATTGATTCAAAATGAAACAAAACAATATTCCGAAAAAGTGAATTTAAACTGCCCTGCGTATCAGTAGAACGAACCTTTGCGTAAAATTTTGAAGCGATCTGCTTAAAGCGCTTGGAGTGATTTGAAATGTAGTGTAACTACAGTCTATTTGCACTATAATTCAAATTACTTCAAGAGCTTTTGACGAATCACTTGAAAATTTCACACAGTGGTTCGTTCTACCAATACGCAGGACAGCTTGAACTTACTTTTTCGAAATTTTATTTTGTTTCATTCTAAATCAATTCATACTGAATGTCGGTAAGGTAGAGCTTTTACATGACCTCAAGGAGAATTCCTCGTCAGCATGAAACTCGAACAACTTTCTGGTCCCTGTGAAGCCATGATATCGGTTAACACGAACTAACACCTGTAAATCAGCTAAGGTTTCAGTTCACGAAAATAAGTAGGCGCAAACAGACCAGTATTGATTTAGATACTAAACTTGCAATTCTGTATAAGGTTGATCGTGCACGGTGACCGTTCCAAAACTAGTACCGCGGAAGAATTCGGTATCCAAAAATCAACACTCTTGACTATTTTGAAAAACAAGGGTGAAATTCATGAAGCTGTTGCGTCTATATTGAGGAATTCGCAGAGTCGATAAAATTTAAAATTGAGGAACGAGAATCGATAGATATATTGAAATACATAAAATGAAGAAGTAAGTACGGCGAATTTGAAGTCGAATTACGCTGCTAAACGAGATTAGTAGTATGCTCCCTACAATTCCGAATACCAAATCCTAGAAATATTTATTTCCTTGATTTTTTTGACACTGCTGAGTCGAGCTCTTGTCCCGAATCAGCTGTTGTAGGGTTGGGATACAATAACTCAACGATAAAATTGTAATTAACTGGATATTTAATGACGTATAAATGACAAGCGGAAAATTGCGGAGCTCTTGTCCGAACGCGTCGAGAGCCACTACGGATCTGATGCTGCTGATGCAGCGGGCCAGGCTCATCCTGGACGGTTTCTGGGTACGGGGTAGTTCCAACAGGAAGGGAAAGCTAGGCTTGCAGAAGCGAGTCGAATCCTGCATGCCAGTACGCTCACGAAGCGCATCTGTTTACAAGGTCACTCCGCAGATGCGAGATTTTCTAAGTAAATGATAAAAAAGGGCTCAAAAGTATCTGCGGCCAGAAGGGCCTGAGTGCACTATTTTTCAATTCAATCTCCTAAATATA
>JAPYYZ010007065.1:0-12916 GCA_030522705.1 Eretmocerus eremicus | reverse complement strand
TTTTGCGATATTTAGGTGCTTGCAAAAGTGCATAAAATACGGTATGCACCTTGTTCGTGAGGTTGCCCGCTTCTGGGCGATTATTTCGACCCTCGCCTGGCGAAAACCAATCGCCCAGGAGCGCACGACAACCTCACAAACTCGGTGCATAATGTACTATTATCGATCTTATCTGGTTTTATGGAGCAAAATCGTGTGAAATTAGTTATTGGGTAAGAGACAGGGTTGGGAAAGATTCAGCTGGGTGCACTCCCCATGGGGTGGGGCGGTATTAGGTGATTAATATTGAAAAATTTATCCATCGGGATCACCTAGCATAATTGCCTGACTGAGTTTCATCCTAAGCGACCGCGAAATTCGATGGGTCATTATCCTAAGAGGATGTATGGGCTATTGACCTAGGTGATTCACCTTGGATAATATCCCATGTTATTCACCTAAGTGACTCACCTAGGATAATATCCTGGGTGATTTTTTTGGTAATGGCTCGAACATTGTAACACAATCTTTTAGTTGGAGAGCGGCCAAGTTCAAACGGACCGCGCTCCATGTTTCTTAATTATTATTTACAAAAATTCGAGCCGTCTGAAAGATTTGAATTGCTTATTGTCTTCGTCAACAATAAACTCAGGAGGATATGGAAGATCAGATTCTTTTAGATGGAATTGAGCGAGATACGAGGTTGGATTTGTTGAAGAATGTGCAAATCTTGGATCGGCTCATTTGTTGGTTTCGATTTTTTAACAAAGAAAATAATGTTCTGAGAGAATAACATCCCATGTAAAGGTTGTGCGGCTCAGCGAGATCTATACGATAGTATTTTGAGTTTTTCATTTTGTAGACTTTGAAAAAATTACCCCTACTCCAGTCGCCTCGGGCGTAGTACGAGCTCTGAACGAGTTTTACTATTCCGGCCCTCAATTATGAGGAGTAGAGGGAAAAATTTTCTCCCTCTCAGACACTTTAATCCTAGATGCAACTCCTGCGATTTGCAGTCAGACACAAATCCGTAACCCTTCGCATGGCCGGATAGGCAATCAGCGTCATTTTGAAACTAGTCACATAACTCCGGAAAACTTTTAGATGATTACAATCATATACGACTGTGATACATGAGATCATCTTCACACGAACTTGTTGAAACTGGGCCACTATGGTGATGTATACATATAGTTAATAAAACGTTGTGGGATTCTAAGCTTTCAACGTCCTGTACAAAATTCCAAAATTGAATTGTGCAGAGTCGCAATCTGGGTGGTAACCCACCATTTCAATCTGTGGCTCAAAAACCATAGCTTCTAATTGTGCCCAGGCGAAATGAAACCACGCCCGAGTTTTTACATATTGATAATGTGGTATACCACAATTTCAATTGTGAAATTCCATAATTTTAGATTTGGAGTGTAAAATATTCAAGTATCGCTATGGAATGGAATACTTAAGTTACCTCAAATATAATTTTGGTGAGAAAAAGGTAAATTGTAAACTAACATGCTTCACGCTTAATCTAGATACAGTTGAGTTTTTATCTAACTAACAAAATGGAGGACTGTTTTTCGAGTTCAGATCTCTTTTATTCGCAACCAGACATTAGGTAAATTAGAAATAGAAATGCGTATTCAAGTAAAAATTGTCGTGGTTGCGATTTCTGATGGAGCACAGCTAGATTGCGTATTCGATTGTCACTAAAAAGTTGAACCAATCAAATATCGGCCATTCTGCTAAAGAATTCTGTTATGCATACAATACAAATAATGCCAAATCTGTAGTGAGACGCAAAAACTCAGTATTGTTCTTGAATCTTGGTGAATATTCGAGTAAAATTGGCTGAGTCTGTCAGAGTCAAACCCAGACTTTCCGCGAAAAGACTAGAAGTCTCGCACAGTGTCCTGGATGAAACAGCTTGCAAATCTTTTTACGATACCACCTCTGTCTGCTTTCGAGTCATGGGTTTTTCACAAGTCTAAAGGAGCAATTTACCTTATGCATGGCCTCGACGGTACACTCCTCTCTCGGACCACTAATTCATAAATCAGAATGACTCTTTTTCATCGAGTAGAAGTTGGAGATCCCAAAAACCAAGGACGGGTGAGGTTAGAGATATTTTGTAAGTGTGCTAACCCTAACAAATTTCGAGGTTGAATTACGCTGAAAATTTCCCCATGGAGTTCGATCATGGGTTGACTCTGATAATAACAGAAGAGAGAGGAACATGACTATCCAAAAAATACAGACACCGATAATTTGCTTGATCTGATATGATCAAATGACTTTTACTGATGTCCAAAGCTATAGAAATTTTGGGAGGAGTCTTTGCATAGTAAACTCTCTTGTTTCTTTGACTATCTTTGAGACTTGCAAGACCCATCTTCATCGATACACTATAAAACTCTTGCATGATTGCATAGTCGAACTATTCATACTAGTTTTGTCAGGCTCGCATAATGAAGAGAGCAGAGTTATTAATCCAGCATACTTTTGCACTACGAGCTAGATCCTATAATTCGCAGGTCATTTACTGCTACTGCGGTAAACAGGAGGAGACTAGAAAGGGAGAGGAAAAGTATGCGATTTATATTTTTTTACCCAATGATACGAAGCAAGATGCATTTGAAGTGGATAAGAGCATGGAAGGTCTTCTTTCTGCCTCAAGCTTTCAAAAATCGGCATCAGCTGGCTCATAAACTCCTCCGCTAAGGCAGAAACAATCACTACAGTATAGAATGATACTCCATAATCCTTTTCCCTATGATACCGCATCATCGTCATTTTAAAAGATTTAAGCTTAAATTGGTCACTACAAAATTCTTCTTTACCGTCTTCCTCTTTAGTATAAGGAAGGTCCCAATGTTTCTCTTAATCGCACAAGGATTAGAGTTCATAGCGACTCAATCGATGAACCTGAATAAACAAGGTCTTTCGCTAATGGCATTCGACAGCAGTCAATATGTGCCCAAACTCCAGTGTTAATTCAATGAGGACGGCGATATGAGAGTCTATTATAGAAGGCGCTCACTCTAAGCCGAATAATCAAGAGCTGGTTTCGAGGTCTAATCTTACATGGCGATGCATTTAGCTTTGCGGGGCCTGAGGTTTTGCGTCACGACGGCGACTGCTAATTAGTCGGCTAGAGCTGTACCATCAGTTGCCGCCCTCATATCCATAATAGCACAAGGAAGAGGTAAGAGGTGAGCTTAAGAATATACTTGTCTAATCTACGCTATAATCGATAATTCAATTTTATCCATCTAATTACTTGATTCAAACACTGGCATTCTGAACGTCAATATAAGCATGCAAGTACATCAGACAGGGAAGTCCCAAATAATATCCAGGCTGACTTTGAAACGGCGACAGTTTCGTACGTACCTGACCACTCTGAAGCAATTTCTGTGACTAGCTCAATACTAAAACTGACCCCCGAGCAGCTTGTAGGTTCTGTCACCATAATATAGTATCCTGTTACGCTGGGAGGAAAATAACGAGGGAGCGCATTGGTTGGGACCGATTGAATGAATCTCCCCATTTTGGGAGTAGATCTCTCTCTACTGGTTTTTCATTCAATCCTTCTCGAAGGTTGGCTAATCGCAATCCCATCACCACTGTACATTGACAATGAGTCGAATGAAAAAAACCATTAGAGCATGTTGAGTAGGATTTTTTTTCTGAAAAATTTCTTCTTTGTCCCTCTGAACAAAAATCGATGTTTGAGGAAGCAACTTGGGGTCTCAGAACAAGAAAATGGCCGTATGTGAGTTGGGACTACGGCCAGCTAATCCGGTACAGCAAGAACCCGACTTATCGGATAATTTTCAGCTCCGCCCCTGGCCGTTGGGGGGGGGGGGGTCGGATTAGCCTGTTGCCTCTTTAAGATGCTGAGAAAACCGTAGAATCGTGGTTTGATGTCGGATGTCTGAATTGATGACGATAAGGTTCTATCAAAGGGAATTCGTTGAGAGCATGTCAAAGCTCTACCTTATCGACATTCATAATAAATTTATTTTCGGCATACCAGCATCAAAAGCGTGTGGTTTTCGCTCTGATTTCGGGGCGGAAAAAGCCGCATTGCCATCCAGGCCGGGAAGCGTCTGCGCATGCGTATCAGATCTCGGGATTCGCCCTCGGCCCGCTATCTCGCATGCTCCAACGTTTCCTAACCTGTACGGCGGTGCGGCACTTTGCCCCGAAATCGTGCCAGAAACCGCGGTGCGGCACTTTGCCCCGAAATCGTGCCAGAAACCACACAATTTCGACGTGGGCGTGCCGAAAAATTGTATACGCACTTCGGGCGGAAATGCGGGCCATCCCGGAACTCGCGCATGCTCCCCTCGGCTACGCCTCGGGGGCAACCCATGCGAGGCCCGCAATAGCCCACTTTCCGCCCTTGTTGCGAAATATACTATTACAATAAGGCTATACAAGATTTCGAAAATGTAGCTCCAGACGGTTATGCATATTGGTGAAATGCCTACTGTGCAAAATTGGTAGTGATCCATCGTGATCTCTCAACGTCGTTTGACTCAAAGCTACAATTGAGTCGCAGGATCAAAGTGGAATAATAAAAGAGGGGAGGGGAGGGGGGAAGCAGGAACTATACACTATAGAGCCAAATATTACAATGATTGCATAGAATGCAACTTACATAGTATATTACGCAACAAGGGCGGAAAGTGGGCTATTGCGGGCCTCGCATGGGTTGCGCCCGAGGCGCAGCCGAGGGAAGCATGTGCGAGGTCCGGGATAACCCGCATTTCTGCCCAGTTCGCGTATACGATTTTTCGACACGCCCACGTCGAAATTGTTTTCGATGCTGATATGCCGAAAAAGCATATATACGTATACTCCAGACGTCGTCTGCTCACGCGGATCGAGCAGAAGCATGGTGCCGAAATCCAGTGAGGACGCCAGAATTACATGATCGATGATAAACGAGGCTGACGAATAATGGTAAGAAGGTTTTTTTAGCTACATGCAATATCTTATAGTCAATTTTGGTTACATTGAAATATACCATACATCAATTTCGCTGAACTTTTTGAGATATAAATTGAATATTTATTGATTGACTTGATCAATTGACAACGCGATATTTTAAAGCTTACTTCATCTAGAATTTGTAAGAGAAGACGATTGTTCAAAAATAAAACAGGTAGTCGCAAGCTTATTCTGGATCAACTTCGAGTGAATTTTTGCTTTGTACGCGTGAGACTGTTTGAACTTGATTGATTTTTTATTCGAGCGCTGCGCGTCCTTTGCTTTCGGCGAGTGTCACTCGTTGTCACAACTTTTTGGGATTTAGATAAGGATAAATGAGTCACTGAGAGGGCTCGATAAAAGTTCTGAGAGTACGAAAATTCTCTCAAACGATCAATGAATACAGTACCAGCTTCATGATGAAAGGAACTGTATATTCTCGAGCTATTCTGATGCAGAGATCTTTCACAATCAATTCAGCTCTTTGATGAAGGTTGTATTCCCGATTTGGCTCTATAGCGCCATTCGTTTCAACATTCTATAGTTGCACGTCAAATTTCGTGTAATTCAGTTCTGTAAAAGTCGAGATATACCCGGAACGGATTTTGGGGTTAGGGGAGCGGGGGGAAGGGCACTCCGGCCTCGCCTTAAGGGGATCTGGGAGGTTCCCCCACCACTTTTCGCTGGTACGGAGCGATGGCCACCGGAAGCGCTGCTGTCAGGTGGAGACCTGGTCACATACATGCGAAAAACGATTGGATGCAAAGAATTGCAACATTCGCGCACGCCAAACCTAATCCTAACCATAGTCTAGACAATTCCGAACATCCTAGTCCATGCGGGGGAAGCGTGGGATTCCTGATTCCTCCAGCAAACGTGAACTACACGGGAGCGCTTCGCCCGCATCGGACCCGAGCTCGTGGCATTCCGACGACTATTGCGGAAAAATCAAATTACCCGAGCACACTCAACCCGGTCACAACCGCAGTACTGTGCTCGGCGGCAAGAACCAGCTCGTACCCGCAGAGAAAAAAAACTTAATCTCTTAGTTTCACGTCCCGGTACCTGCTCTTTAGAGCTTTATCTAGACGATCGTACCCGCAGAAGTGCTCGAGATCCCATACTTCCCACAGGAAACGTGAACTCCCGGGCCGTACTCGGGGCATCACATGTCATCGCCGTGGCGGCCGCCATATTGGCCTATAGCAGCAACAGCGCGGCGTCTGCAGCAGTTCACGGATCGTGATTTTTTATAGCTCGAAAACCGTGTTTTGTAGGGGAAAATCAGTGTCACAACGTCGTTTACGAGCTGTAGGTGTATGCTGAAAACCACGCGAGAGATGGTATTGGGCGGGAGAGCCAGCTTTTACCGTTCCCGAGTTTCGTGGGTGTGTGTGTGTGTGTGTATGCCGGAGGAGCGGCAGCTATGCCCGCTCGACGTGTATGTTCCAACGAGGATTTCTCAGTAAGCGATTGATAATCACTGACTCAAACCATTGTTTCATTTGCGGAAGACCATCGCGGATCTGTTGGAGGCAGCTTGAGTATCCTACGTGATGCAGTCATCTAATTAGCATAGTCACAAGTTGGTATCTCTCTCCATGCTCAAGCATAGGAGGCTGCCACGTTTGAGACTGATTTTCAGTTATCTTGGGACAGAGTCCTCACTTTTCCATCAGCAAAGTATGTACAACTTCTACAAGTCTATCTGATTCACCCGAGATATGCCAGAGAAACTTTGATGGGTTAGATAAGTAATCGCTCTCATGAAAAATCCATCAACAGAGTATTATACGTTGTGTTCTGGATGTGAGTGAGTTGGGTGTACTCGGGTAATTCGATTTTTCCGCAATCGTCGTTGGAATGCCACGAGCTCGGGTCTGGTATGGGCGAGAAGTTTCCGTAGTTCATGTTTCCTGGAGAAACCAAGAACTCCACACCTCCCCCGCATGGACTAGGATGTTCGGAATTGTCCAGACTATAGTTGTGACTAGGTTTGGCGAGCGCGAGTGTTGCAACTTGTTTGCATCCAATCGTTTTTCGCAAGTATGCGACCAGCTCTCCACCTGAACGCGGCGCCGCCGGGGGCCGCCGCCCTGTACCAGTGAAAAGGGGTGGAGGAACCTCCCATATCCCCTAAAGTAATGCAGAAGCCATGCACGCTGAACTTTGAATCCAACTCACGCAAAAACTTCAATGAATGGATTCAAAAGAGGAGTTGTCAAATCATTGGTGTTATCTAAATAGTATACTATTAGATAGTAAAGTATAGTAAAGTATATTCATCAACTCTCTGTCTAGCCTAAATCGAAAGATCCGATTGTCTGCCAATTTGATAGATTTATTGGGAAGTACCTGCGATCAAGTCATTCCCATTTTCCTCCAATACTCTTTCGATTTGGGCTAAACGACGATATGAAAAATACTAGTTAGATTATAACAATGATTCGACAACTCGCCTTTTGACTTGAATCATCAAAATATTTGCGCCGGAGCAAATAGTTTGGAGAGTGGCCACCAGCTATACACAGTCAACTTCAACGGTACAGTGCAAAAGATTAGGACCGCAATCCAAAGAAATGGCTGGAGAGCCTCAAAGTTTGCAATTAAAAGAACAAATTGTGTCATCTCCGACTCCGGTCAGATGCAAAATGAGCTGACAATATTGACACTACGAATTGCAGTATTGGCGCTTCGAACCATGCGCTCGAGTCGTATTTACATCATTTCGTAGTGTCGGGATTGCGTGCTTATTTTTCATCTGGTCAGAGTCGGCGAAGATGCATTTTATTCTCTGAAGTACGAACTTTGAGGCTGTCGAGCCACTTTTCCGAACGCAGCCTCTAATTTTTCTGTAAAATACCGTCAGAGTTGAGTTTGAGTGCGTGGTGGCCGCCAGCCGAACTACGTGCTCCGCGAGTTGCTCCGTCATGCCCTCAAGTAGAACAAGGGCGGTGCGTTCCATCCTGAGTATGTGGTTGATTCTGTTGAAACTATACGACGATCTGTCCAGAGCTGGTAGTCATCGGAAATGGAATGGTATTCCCGGTACACCGTTCTGCTGTGGTATCTTCTGTCGAAAAGTGTGTGGTACAATACTTTTGGGAGTGAGAATCAACCTCTCTTAAGCCTTACACAGTTATAAGGACTCAAAATATTCGTATCGTAGCATATTCATATCTCAACTCTCGCACTTCATGTGCATTACATTCACATAAAATGTTGAACAATCGATTTCTGCAGTCTGCAACTTTGTTGGTGTGTATAGATAGATAATATACGTGGGTATTCTGGACAACCTAGTTTATTATTGGCAGTTTTGCCGACGTTTCGCCGACTTTTTTGTCGGCCTCTTCAGGGCTCACAGTTGGATCGTGATTAATGGTTCTCGCTATAAATTACATAGTTTGACATTTTTTAACCATGTTGCTTGGCAAAATTATGGTCACCGCTTGAGTCTGACGGGGTGGTCAGTCAAATTACATCTAGACCATAGACACAATGGCATGCCTGCGGTTTGTCCCGTCAGACTCAAGCGGTGACCATAATTTTGCCAAGCAACATGGTTAAAAAAGTCAAACTACGTAATTTATAGCGAGAACCATTAATCAGGATCCAACTGTGAGCCCTGAAGAGGCCGACAGAAAAGTCGGCGAAACGTCGGCAAAACTGCCAATAATGAACTAGGTTGTCCAGAATACCCACGTATCTTATCTATCTATACACACCAACAAACAGATCCGCCTGGACACACATATCTGCTCATCACTACAAAAAGTCTGCAACTTTATTTGCAAATGACGTTTCAAACTTTTAGTACGCGCAATTCATAGATTAATGAAAGTGTAGTAATATTTCCAACAAATGAAATATATTTTAAATCAAATGCAAGATCACATACGGCTAATTAATTTGCACTTTTTAGCGGTTCTTTCATGATTCTCCGTTTGCATATTGAAAGCGATGTCTAGAAAACCTTTTTTGACAAATTTTGCTTGATCCTTCGAGTGAATGGATATTGTCATTAAGAGAGAAAAAAAGGAATTTCATCGTAATATGATGCGATTTTGAAGAGCTCCCATTGAAAGAAATCGACACGAATTATGGCTAGATACGCGAAGTTATAGCCTCGTCTTTCATTGAATAGTCTATAATATTGGACCTTAATGTCAAGGGTTTGCTTAGAATTCAAAGCGCTATCTACTTCAAAGAAGTATCCAAGAGAACATCCACGAAAAAGGTTTTCCGATTGCAAAAATCATCCACATAATGGGCCCACCACGCCAATCGTTTTATGCGGAATGCGTCAAACATTTCAGCCTTCGCTCGATAATAAAAGCCGATCTACCTCCTGTACCTTTACGAATTTCGCCGTAGAATTTTGTATAGATTTTTCTAAGACATCTAGACCCAATATTCACGATCGATTCAAAATCCGACCAAAACTGTAAAACTCCCCTGCAGGTCAAAAATGACAAAAACGGTAGGAAAAGTTTTTTGTTATTATCAGTTTTTCTGCTTCCCCGAATATCATTTTGGAAACTTCGCTCAAACCCTGGGTGACTAGATGTATTTGATAGCAGCGAAAAAAATTTTAAAACATTTCATTGAGTAGTTTTGGAGTATCGACGAGTTGCAAATAAAACTGTGAAGTCTAGTTGCCGCGTCAAGCGAGTGGGCCCGCGCCAGTGGCCCGATGCAATCCACAGAGACAAAGACATTGTCATTCCTTATCCGACTTGTATCATCGTAGCGAATTGAGCCAACTGGGAGAGAAGGGCGCTACTCGGCCAATGAGCGTCGCGTGAAGTTCGACCTTCAACACTAGATCTTCCCGCAACGTGCGTGAGCTCACAGAGGAAGTCACACGAGCCCGGTGGAGTTCCACACTGAAGAGCAAGGGATAGGGCGAATGAAAGCGATAGAAAGGGGTTAACTTTTTCCCAATAATTGAAAAAATCTTCTCTTGGACTCCAACGAGGCGCACTGTGTGAGGACATCTTTGAGACAACGAAGAACAACCAGTGGGCCCTGCAGGATCTACTGGGCTTTCGGGAAGTTGAATATGCAAGAGAATGAAATAGTAGCTCAACTGGTTCAGATTTTGTGAGTATCAACACATGTGATCTTCAAATCAAGATATATCTAGACCCTGAACATCAAATCATGAGTTTAGTTGTCAAAATCACACACTAATTTGAAATTTGAATTTCGAGATGAAAATCACAGAGGAATAAGGAATGAATTGCATTTTTTGCAGAATAAACACTTTACTTTCTCGATAGAGTTTACAACTTGAATTCTTGATCATGAGTCCTGCATGACCCACGGGGCACTAGACTGTTAGGAGAATCTCCACATGTCGGAAGCTTCATGATCCCAAAAAGAGTAGATCATGAATGAGATGTGAATTGATCTTCTCAAGTGAAGGAAGTTTTTGGATCCGTATTGCAGTGAGGCTATGATAGTAATGGATAAAAAACTGTCTCATTTACAATGTAAGTGAAACAATTTTGAGAAGTCAAAGTAGACATTCTAAAATGAGTTTGGAGCAAAATCAAGTAAAAATTCCTTGCAATCTTACCTTAGTGATTGGTCCGGCTGAAGACAACTGATTGCGTTGAAATGATGGCATTGGGCTCAGCTTGGATCTAAAAGCCGTCATAGATTGACTCACTCCGTCCGCCAGGATGAATTGCTCCCTCAGTTCAATGTTTGTCCTTCCCTTAGCTGGTTTGTACATTACGTGCACTCTATTAGTTTATAAACATGAACAGAACACCGCCAATAATTTGACGAATGTTTTCAAATAGATGATTCGATAGTACCACAGAAACAATGGCGAGATTTTTAAAGGAATGTTGTTGAAGGAAAAAGATATCAAGGGCATGCGAAAGCCGCGATCTCGTAGTCACAGAAGTTTTTCCCAGATTTCTAGGAGTTTTTTTTTTTTATTTAGCTTAGAAGATTAGTTTACAAATATTTGTCATTGTATGATTTGGTTTCATCAACTCTTTGTTTGATCCGAATAGATATCATAGGGTATTTGTGATGTATGACAAAGTGGAAAATATATGAATAGTCACGAGACTAGTTGACGAATATTCGTCATGGTAGAATTTGGTTTCATCAACTCTTTGTTTGATCCAAATAGATATCATAGGGTGTTTGTGATGTAGGTTCAAGTGAGTACATGTAGGTGTACTTAACCTGTGTAATCAAGTACTAAAGTTACTCCTAAATTCCTCACAATTTTGATTTAGGTCAAACGAAGAGCTGGCGAGACCAAGTTGGACCATAATAAAAATTCGTCAACTTGACTTTTGACCAGAATCGAAGTTCTATCCGAGTATCATGGGAATAACTCTCTGACTTGCATGGCTACGGCAGATGTCATTAATGGTTCTTTGACCAGTTTACATGCGATATTAACAGAAACAAAGGAAGAAAAGCAAACAAAGATTACGACAGGCGAAGAAGCCATGCTAGATGAGTGGAAGCTTGGAGAAAATATCTACAACTTGCTATAAGAGTGAAAACATCAAGGATCTCCGATGTGCTCTCACAAAGGTTTTTGAGGGCTGAACTATAGAAAATCCATCATAAGCACAATAGGGTGCGATAAACTTCAGACTACTTCATGATGTAATACGCTTTTCCACCTAGTGCACGGAAAATCATCTTTCAGCTCGCTCCGGGTCGGAATATTTGTCCTTTTCACGCCCTGAGGGGAAAATAGTATATTACGCAACAAGGGCGGAAAGAGGGCTACCGTGGCCTCGCATGGGTTGCCCCCGAGGCGCAGCCGATGGGAGCATGTGCGAAGTCCGGGATAGCCCACATTTTCGCCCGCTGTGCATATGCGATTTTCCGGCACCTCCACGTCGAAATTGTGTGGTTTCCGATGCGATTTTGGGGCAAAGTGCCACACCTCCATACAGGTTAGTAAGCGTCGAAACGTGCGATATAGCAGACCAAGGACAAAGCTAAAGGTCTGATACGCGTGCGCAGACGCTTCCTGGCCTGGGCAACAATGCGACATTTTTCATCTCGAGATCGGGGCAAAAATCACACGCTTTCGATGCTGTTATGTTGAAAAATAGTATAATAGTAGCTCACATGGGTCAAGCTTTTAGTGCGAGGGTCGTGTAGCACTCAGGCTACAATTGAGCCCTCCTGCGCCAAAGTCGCCCATATACGCGCAGCGGTGCGTATTTATACTATTGAAAAAGTCCCCGAATCAGAATCCGGTGTGAGCTTCACCACACTCGTTCTCGATTCATCGCTAGTTTACAAGGATTTAATCCAAGACTTAGATATTGATTGTCCAGCCAAGTTGGAAATAGATACAGTACTGCAAGCAGCCCCCTGAATTCGATCGCGAAATAACCAAACTATTGTCAACCGTACTTTGGATCTCATCATGAATGAAGCATCTAATTTACGGTAACCATGAGGCATTTTTTCGATTTCTAGTGTACCACAATAATTGAAAAAATATTAATCATGTCAGAAAATCGACTGCTTTTAGTAATAAGCTCATATTTGAAAAGACAGGACTGTATGGTCCTATTTGGATGAGCGGTCAATATAATTCTGTTTGAAATTCCAGTTTAATAAATGCCTATTTGAAAGCTCCGGTCAAGAAGCTCCTATGTGTTCGGTGAGATTCATAAGCTCCTATTTCAAAAGTCAGAGCAAGACGCGTCTATTTGAAGAGCGAGAGCAAAAAGCTCCTATTTGAAAATTCAGAGTAAAAAGCTCCTATCTAAGCAGGAAACAAATGCAAAAGGGTCTTACCCTTTTGCGGAGCGGATTCTCTGACTAGATGGAGATCTGAAATATATATTCAAAGTTCCTATTATTCAAGAATAGAACAGGCAATCAATTTCTGAAAAAGACGTTGAGAGTTCGCAGTAGGAGGATCAGAGTCGGTTCAAGA
>JAPYYZ010007061.1:0-16846 GCA_030522705.1 Eretmocerus eremicus | reverse complement strand
CGGTGGTTTCGGTCCGAAATTTTTTGCCCAAAGCCTATGCTATCAACATGGGCGGAAAGAATATAGGTATGGTGAATGTATTGGGCGAAAAATGGCGGACCCGGACCTTGTCATCACCTCTTTCTAGGTACCCCACACGCTGGGGTAATAAAAAGTCTGAGATAACAAACAGTCAAAAATTGGAGAAGGAATAAGTTTCGCACGGAAACGGGCACCAATAACATACAACTGTATTTGCATGCCTTTGTGTTTCAGCTGTATGTGTTTTTGCACGTTAGCCTTTTGGTGACAGCGATACGGACAGTAGATGCAGCAAAAACGTGGAGGCTTCAGGCATTCGTATTTCTTATGCCTGCGAAGATTACTAGCATATTCATATACTTTTCCACACTGTTCGCACAAATGAGTTCCTCCATGAGAAAAATGTCTACGCGAATCACGAGTGCCCGGAGATCCAGGATACTGCAGCTGCCAAGTTTGCTTATGTTGATGAAGCGACTGCGCGTAGAGATGATCTGAAACACGAATGTTTGACTAATTATTGTTCCTACAAATTGCAAGTAGGGTGAGACAATTGAATCTCACATAGGAAACAGAAATGATTCCAAAATTTATTTGGATGGTCAGTTTTAGTCACGAAAAATACTCCTATGTAGCTATGCAAACTGTTGGCGGTATTTGTCAGATTAAAATGATATTTTCTCATCAAAATTTTTTGGGGGTGCGGAATCATTCAAGTGCCTCAAAAGAAGGCAAGGAAAAATATTTCTCAAAGATTGACCATTCAAACGCGATTGCGGGATCGATTTACTTCCGGGATTTAATTGTAGTGGATTACGGACCACAGCATTATGCGTGATTTTGATACGGAGGTGGTATTGTAGCTCAAATGAACCGAGGGCTACACGCTCAGAGTACCAACGTCATATGTGCCAGCAAGGGGCGTTTCTCGATTATTCTTTCGACTCATTGCACGGGAAATGCCAATCATTCAAATGCAACGGACGCAAAGCCCTTTCTCCACTTTAACTGAAAAAACGCTTGAAAAGGAATTTCCGATGAGGAAAAATGACTTCTATATTTTTGAAAATGTGTCTGGATACTCAAAGCGAAAAGGAATAATTCATCATTTCATGTACGGAATTCCACTAGAGACTTTTTTTGCGATTTTGAAATCTTCGCAAGAGTGAAATGAATCTGATTGAAGGAACTCAAATGTTTTCCGAATGAGAAAAAGAGGAATCCCACAAAATCAAGAGAATATTTTTTTCTCCAATTTTCTTATAGTCTTTCAACAGTGATGTGGAGAAGACATAGGACGGTGAGATGATCTGTAAAATTAACTTTGTTGGACCATTTACTTTTTTTACTTGATTCAATCATAGACGGTTTGCAGCACACGTGGCGCTATTCAGCATCTACATGTGATACAGAGTATATGGCGAGAAATAGGAAGAGAATGCACAAAAGAAAGAATACATACGGTAACTAATCATACTTTTTAGTTTCCATTTTCAGAGTAAATTTAACACACTTTGGCATGCGTATTTGGATGAGAAATAAAATACTATCTACTTCCACTAAAAACGCTCAGAAATATATTGCGTGGCTCCCTGAGAATACTGGGTCTGTTGCAGTTATCCCGGACCACGTGAGTAATATCTTCGTTGCTGCGGCATCAATGGAGAGAGCTAATCGGACTCGAAATGATGGACGTTCGGATATTTTGTGTATCACTAGAATGGCAAAACCGCATAAGCTATTTTTAAAAAATCATGTAAAAATAGAATGACCTCGTTGTCACATCAATTTTTTTGGAATCATCAGTCTGTGGACCCTTTCACCATGCGTCCAACGCAAAAACTCCAGAGACGTTTTCTCCGTGTATGTTCACTTCAATAGATGTCAAAAGAGGTGGGACTCACAGAAAATATAGGGGAATCTTGATGTAGCAATCTATGAATTTGAGTCAGCTTCCAATGTATCGTTTAAGGTGATGCTCAACAATAAATGCAAGTGCTTTGACATTAACACTTGTTCTGATGAATGTCTAATTGTCTCAGATAACAAATTCTTTTAGCTATTCGTCTTTTTAGATTGACAATTTGCATAAAGAATGTATGAGTTTAATAGATTGATAAGTTCATTGAATGAAGATAATGAAAAGAATCGACAATGTGTACTTAAGCTTTGGAGTGATTAATGATGTTTGATTAAATCGATTATCCAAAAGAGTGCTTGTTTTACCTGCAAAGGAATCAATATTGTTCAGTTTTTTGGATATCATTGAATATCAAAAAACAGGTTTCGGGGGAGGAAACAAATTATGATCTGGGAACAGAAGGGGCACAATAAATCATTACAAAGCAAACCCATCAACAAATCTTTGAGAATGTCATTTTGACATGATTTATTTCTTGTGTGAGAGAAAGTTTATAACATTTGCAGGATAAGTGTCCATTCGAGATGAGTGATACGACCGAGGATACGACAGTTCCCTATCACATTCCAGGTTGCTGCATTGTTTATCCGGCATTGTATATCTCGATTCTAAACCAAAGTTTTGTCAAAAGGGTGAGTCCGAAAGTTCGCATAATGTGGCACTGTAGAATTATGTATGCTCTGTATTTTAGAGAAGAAATACAGCTTTTTTTATCCGTTTACTCATTGATTTTGTCACAAAATGGAGCTTGATCATATGAAATCATCAGTAGATATCTTGAGAAAGATTTTTGAATATATTAACCATCCCATACTTGATACATGAATGTTTTACTCTTTCTCTGTCCAATACTCTAGGAAGGTGAAGCAATGTCGAAGACTGTCTTGATCAAGTTTCTAATCCAATGCTCGAAATCAGTGTAGGGCATAGGGTTCGTAATGGATTTCTCTAAGATGATTCCAAATCTGCAGCAAAGCACAAATTTGATTGATGGAATGATGTAAAAGTCCACTTAAAAAGTATCCTTCCACAAAAAATTGTAGGAGATTTCATCAGACCTTATTATGAATGGAATTCTTTCGAGAAATCATTATTTCTGATAATAACATTAATGAACCCGTTTTTAGATGAATGAAATGTTAAATAGTTTGTACAATCCTACATAGGTATGACAATTAAAAAATCACCAATAGTAAATTTGCATAGCATTTCTTTGTTGAACGAACTTCACCATAAAAAGACGCCAATGGATGAGATTCACACCGACGATGGGTCGAGTAAAGAATCGTAGTATTATAAGCTCAGAAGATTGGTCCACTTTTTCAGAACGGGTTACAAAATACACGACGAGTCCAAAAAGATTCACAATTCAGCATTTCTGAATTTTCCGATTTTACTCTCGCTCAATCTACTCGAAGAAATCATGATGACCTCATCAACCAGGTAAATTCACATTCTACATTATCTCGCTCAGAACTTTGTACGCAGATTCTTCTAAATTTGACATCCTTTTTAGCTAACTAATTTTGATGAAATAATGATCTCTACTATGGCCTTGTAACAAACGAGAAAGGTAAATTAGCGAATGCAATTCCCATTAGATATGAAACCACTTATGAATGGTCTGTATAAACCTCGATCCATACATTCAAAATTGCTTCGGCATGGATCATTGTGTGCAACGGTACGTACAAAATATATGTAGATGTGTAGCACAACAGATCGAGCAACATATTCACTCTGTCCTCATACGCATTCATCGTTCTGGATTTAAAGTTTTTGTGAGATATTGTGATAGAGCTATACTTTTCCAATCTTGGGAACTGTAATATTCTTAGATTTGACAATATTCAGTCTAGGATCACATCATTGCACGTCTGTTGAGATCGGACATTGAGTTTATAGGAATGCAAGTACATGGTTCTCTTTACAAAAGCAATTCATGTTTGTAAAATGACATCGGGAGCTTGCAGCATCGATTTTTGAGCACAACCATCACAATTAATAATCGCAGACGTTACAAATATATCAAATTGGAAGCTGAGAGGCTCAAATTTGATCTTATTTTTGTACATACTTCATTTTGAACTATATTTCATTTATGAAGAGAATTAAATTATGAAGCAACATCAATTTTTCCCATACACTCAAATTAGCTCCGCTGCTCGTTGTGGGAACCTCACTCTCGCGAATAAATATATTTGTCTCCATATTCAATTGAAATATCTTGCACATTATCAATTCAAGCTATAATCATAAATGACTAGGTCAAGTTTTCAGTCTGTGGGATTGATCCCGTCATAATCAAGTTCAATACAGTACACGTCCTCGTTCTTATGAACCTGTCTTACATGATGGTATGCGTTATATCTGTACTTAGATCTATAGTCACAGTAAGGGCATTTGAATTTTGGTTGAAGATTACATGTGCTACAAGCGTATCGAAGATGCTGCTGTAAGCCGCGCAAGTAAGAAAAACTGCTAGGACAATTGGGACATTTATATTGCATATCTCTTCTGTCTGTGGAGTACAGAGATGGTCTGCCTCGGCGACGACGTCGATGTCGTAGACCAGTAGCAGCCAACATATCCTCCGCTGTCACAATGTGCTGTCGATTGATACCTGATTAAGAAATGAAGTTTGAAATTTATTTGTATGTCAGTTTTTATATCGAAATTGAAAAAATATTTCTATGATGATTACGGAGGTCTCGATCAATTTGGATTACGACTCTTAATTACGAAATGAGTGTCAAAAAAATGAAGATTTGCAAATTTTTATAGAAACTTCAAAAATATCGAATTAAAGAGCACAATAATAAGATGATTGCTTGGTATATGAAAGATTGTTTGACTTTCAGACACGTAGTGATCTGGACGAAATCTTTTTATTTTGAAAAAATGTGTAGGCATCGTAGTGATCTCAAGGGAATATCATTAATGTTTTGTTGGTATATGGTTACATACAATAGAATCTCAGCTCCAAAAATACAGCATAACTTTTCCTCTTCCATGTGGTTGCATACATGGCGTAAGAATGAAATCATTCTTAGTTTAGCAGCTTTAGTCATGAATCGTGAACTGAAAGAGTACTACAAATTTAAGAGTCTGAGGGAATTACATTTTTCCTCGAATAACAAAATGAATTCTAGATGAATTGGGAATCCCTAGAATTCTATAAAACCGTGGGGATTAATCATTTTCTGGCGTAAGAAGTGAGCAAGGAAGGGAATTGATTTCTCAACTGTTCATTTCTCTACACCTCTAAACTTTATAATTCTTCCTCAAGAATTGAGTCATAATGAGTTGAGACATACCATTAAGATCAGGTGGCATTGCCCTCACTCTGTTGTTAAATTCGAGTCTTTGAGGTTTAAGCCGTGAGAGGACGATCCCGCCGTGGTATCGGTCTGTGCTTCAATCGGCATAGTTTCACTACTATTGAAGATCCATTTTCATAACAACTCATTTCTCACACGTCCAGAAAGTTGCCTGAATGTTTTCAGGTTCTCATGGTGCACGCCCATTTATGTGGATAAAGATTTAGGGCATCAACCCCAATCATATTCAAAAATTGTTGCAGTAAACATCAAATCATATATGATTACCAACATTTTCTCATATCACAGAAAAGTGTATGAGGTCCTGTTTTCAAGAGTCACGACAATAATTTTTTCTACTCATTCAATCATTGGTCTTATCATGAAATGAAACTTGATCTCGTAGGGATTCTCTCCGCTGAAGTGCCACATCTTCGAATAGAAGGCCCATTAGACATATATAGATACTCTGGACTCTTCACATTCCAAATGACACGAGTCTGTAAGTTGGCAAAGGTTAAGGACCTGGACCCTGTGACCTCTCCTTGTCAGTTTGTATCCTAGATCTTATGTGGATTACACCAAGGCTGAATAGTTTCTATGGTATGTGAATCCTACGTCAAAAATGAAAGAATGGTACTCTTTGTTTCAGGGGCAGAAAAAGTAGCCCCCGGGTTCCGAGTGTTGTGTCACCCGAATAGTAGAATTCTATAACAAATCATACATCACTCATTTCGTCAACTCATTGCTGCGGTTGTATCAACAAGCCGATTGACAGTGCGAGAAATTCTCTTCCATGCATAAATTGTTAATAATTTTATTTATCTTACAAACAAATCTACATTCCTAGAATCATGTTTTCTTCTTAAATTTTCTAGAACTCTTTTATCACAGAAAGTACAGAGTATATTTATATATCGGTTACAATCGGGAGTTACAAATAGGTTTCTGCTTGGTCAAAGTTTGACGAAGGCAGAAAATGAGACGCGAGACTCAAAGATGGGTTTCAAGCGTGGTTCTAAGCCAAATAAATTACGTTGAACTTTACAATATCTTTGATCGACCAACGAAACTCATACAAGAATATTAATCACTCCAATCAAGAGTACACATTCAAGATCATTTGATGGATGCTACAATAATAACAAACGAGGAAATTATGGAGCACAAATCTCAAGTCTGTGCTTATATCAGTCGTATCATAATCCAGAGATTCCTGGATTATGATACAATCATAGTAGTATCGGGGATTAACTAACATTGTAGGAAGTTTTGTAAAAGTAGGCTAGAACTCATAAAAAATGTTCATGAGTTGGATATCTGATTCATTAATGAAGCAACGATATTGTAAGTATTAGCAGCGTTATTGATACAATGGCCGTGACGATCTTCTCGAAATGCAACATCATCAAAATCGAAACCTCTCGTGTAAATTACTCAGAGTTAGAACAACCGAGTACTATGACTAAATTCCTTACTAATTGTAATTAACGTGTAACCAGATCATTTAGAATATATTCTTGCCGAGCATCACATCGACAACGAATATAGCTCTATTTGGATGTAGTCGTCTCACATGCGTTCTAACGTTGGGCGAATGTTTTGTGATGTAATTGCAATGCGGACATTTCCACCTGTGAAAATCAGATTGAGGATCAGTTTCGTTTGAAATATCTATATATATTTGAATGATTCCCCTCAATGTGACAAGTTTGGAAATTACACTCATTTTATTTGCTTTCATTTTATCCTCCCGAGAACATGATACTGTCTCGTTTTTGTGAAGAAAAGCTTATTTAATCGAATTAATATATTCAAAATTATGGAACTTCTTGAAGAAATCTAAATGTGAAAATACAAACGTAGAACAAAATAACGAAGATAAGTACAGTCTCCATGAGTACAAATTATTACATGTCAGAAAAATCACACCGGGCCACAATTCAAATTCCAGAAAAGCGACACACTTAGATCGACGTAAAATCGTGCGCTGATTACGGAAATGAAGTCAGTTTACTCACGCTACGTCACAATTTATTTTGTAACAAAAAAAAATTCTACGGGGGTGTCGAAATTTTGACGTTGAATTTTGGAAGAGCAGTCAATTTTACGTTCAAATCCTGATTTTAAGAAACTTCAATTCTTTGAGCCTGCAAAGTTATAATTGTGATCCAATTCACGAAATCATACTCGTAATGGAACCCGTTATCTAGTTCTCAAAGTGATAGTCGTGATCGATTACTCTGACTAAGAAAAACCACAGCCTCCGGGTTACGGATTTGGCTAAAACTTTGGGAATAGTCTACTTTTTGTGCCAAAAGATGCAATCTAGAGCCGCAGAATCTAACACTCAGGCGTTTTTGAGTTACAATTTATGACATTAGCGTTGTTAGTATATCTATATATATAACTTTTTAACATGAGCCTAAATAAACGGTACTAATATATTAGGCTGTAGCTCAAAAATGATTGGGTGTTAGACTCTGCGGTTTTGGTTATCAACTTTTGGCACCAAAAGGAGACTATTTCCAGAGTTTCAGCCAAATCCGTGATCCGGAGGCTGTGATGTCTCCTAGTGAGTTATAATCGTGATCGAGTGCTCTGAGTGATTCTCGTGATCGAGCACTCAATGTGAAATTCGTGATCGAATACTTAAACTGATACTCGTGATCGAGTACTGTAAGTGATACTCATACTACTTAATCATATCATATAAGTGATAGCATGATTTTGAATACTCGATCACAAGTATAATTTTAGTACTCGATAATAATTAGCCCTCTGAGTACTCTATGGTGTATAACTTTGAGCACTCGATCAGGCCTATCACTTTGAGTACTAGATAACAGATTTCATTCCGAGATATCGATTATCACTTTGGGGGTCAAACATTTGAAATTTCTTAAAATCAGTATTTGAACGTAAAATCAACTGCTATTTCAAAATTTTCAGGTCAAAATTTTGATAGATCCGTGGAAAATTTTTTTCCACAAAATATCTCAAAATTGTGACATAGCGTGGCTAAAATGACTCCATTTTTTAAATTAGCGCACGGTTTTGCGTCGATCTATGTGTCTCGCTTTTTTGGAACATTAATTTTTTTTAGATTGTGGGCAGATAATATTGATGTGATGAGATCAGTTCAAAATTAATATTGGAAATTTCATCAATATGAAAACATTGCTTCAATTTATCAAATGGGTGTGTGATATGAGCATTGTTCCTCGCCTCAATAATTCATGATTCAACATTTTTCTTGTGGTCGCAGCGCGTGATACACGAGATCACGACTGATCAAACCCATTGCATTTCTATATAAAACGGTTATTAATATTGTACTGGGTATCACTTTTGAACGGAGAATATGAGAAATTGGGATCGCATCATACGTCAAATGATACACCACCACCTTTGAACATGATCTGTTCGTTTAGGAAAACTAATGAATTCAATTTCTCAACTTCATCGATTGAGGAGAATAATTTTTGTGATTCTCGAACAATAATTTTCAAGTTACCTTGGTAGCTTCCCACATTGATTCTTAAGATGATATCGTAAATTATCCTTACGAGTAAAGGAAGTAGAGCACTTCGGGCATATATATCGTCCACTTTCGCACATGGTCAACGGAATATCTAAATGCGATGTTTGAGAATCGTGCTCGAAGAAATCTGTAACAGACAGTTTAGAAAGGAAAATTAGCAAAATACCATCTATTTTGGTTCGAGTCCGCGCAGAGATTTTCATCGTTCACGAGGGCTCAAATGGCGACTTGATGGAATACAAGATCAAAAGCTAATCCAATGTTTCACTTAATGATTTATTTATAACATCATATAAAACTGTACAACAATTCATAGTACGTCTACCTTATAATAATTGAAAGCTATCGGAATGTTTTCATCGAATCAGAGATGATAATTTGTAGCACTGAATTCTACCCACGAGTGAAAAAATAATTTCAAATGTACGCAAAACTTGAATGGAATCAATCGAAAGCTCCAAGATACATACCGGCAGATCGTAGACTATATTGTTCATTGCAGATTACGAGTATAGTTGAATTGATGTCTATGTATGCGTGATCATAACTTTTCATATCTTAAGCTCGAAGAATCGGTCGATAGAAAAATTCTGAGACAATCACTGACAGACAATGATTCTTTTGGATGAGAAACAGAAGATTTCCGCATTGATTCGCAATGGTCTAAGACTTGAAGACATAGCAAGTGTCCACAAAGTAGCTGAGAGCTGAGATTCATATTGGGTTTTATATACAATTATGGCTAAATGGATTAATAACGAGAATTTTGTATGAATGACATTTTATGTGTTTAATCATTTCTTGGATCATGAGAATTGTCATTCAGTGTAGATGTGACAAAACTATAACCATCACTATGATGACCAAACTCAATAACAAATTTGGAATAACGAAGATCGTAGATAAAAATAAAGAAACAAAACAAATGTCCCCGATTAATCCAAATATCTTCTTGGACGCGTTAGGTATGTTATGATATTTAATGAATCGTTAAACGACTGAAAATTGTAAAGAGCTTTTCTTTAAAAAAAAAAGTAATAACAGAGTTGACGCGAAAATACAATACTTGCTCTATTAACTGAGCATTATCTGTGAGAGCACCAATAATATTTTTCGTGAAAATTGAAGTCTTAAATGATAACAATACTCAACTCATCACACAGAAATTATGACAAAAGGAGTAATGTTGAAGTAATGTTGCGGCTGGTACCAGGCTGTGAAATTATTTTCCCTTTATGTAACATATTATTTGCATGGAAATAGTCATGATGAATTTCTTCTTCAACACGAGTTCTCCAACCCGCTATGAGAAATTTTTGCTAAGTTTTAGCCACACCTTTCTTCAGTAGACAAATCCTATGAATGATCAGTGAAAGAATTGTCTAATTTATCCTATTTTCCCTATTTTCAATGATAAAAAAAAGCTTGTTGATTCTTCGAGCTGGAGGAATTGAATTTTACGCAGGAATATTCATTTTTACAGAATATAATTATGTTGGAGGCGACGAGTACCATAAACATATAAGAAAATTTTGGTAAAGTTGATTCTATTTACATCATGGGTGCAAGGTATGAACATAAATAATATTTTCAGTGGCTATTCCGGCGATATAAGTCAATTAATAGAGAGGGTGCATAGTCGCAATCACTTTCTCATCTTGTTATCTTATACATAGCTGATTTGTTTAAATTAAGGATCTCAATGAAGTAGATTCAGTCCTCTTGTAGCTTGACAACACCCCTCGAGGGAAAGCCATATCATTCTGCTCGAAACTGATACATTTATATTCTATGTACACATAAGTACATAATTCACCACGATCCCGACCAAACTTTAGTGAAAGTATTGAGACATGCTGATACAGTATCGGAATGGATCCGACTGTTGGTTCAGATCAAATGATGATGAATCCTTTCGTGTTCACGCAAATGATGTCGATGTTTGAAACGCTTGAGACACGAATTGCATTCAAAGGTTGGAACTTTTCCACATTCGAATTTCTGATGCCTCAGCAAAGTATACTTGTGAGCATAGTGACGTCCGCAAAGCTCACAAATGAATGGTAGCGGTCCGCCAACCCCAAGGCGAGGATTCGTGAGCTGCAGACACCAATCTGGAACAAAGGCGCTGCTTGTTGAATCGAAAGAAGATAATGGCTGCTCATTCATATTATCAATGCACAAGACAAAGAATCTTAATGGTGAGGATTTTGCGCGAAGGTGTGCGACTCATGTCAAAGATACATCTTCCAAATCGTCGACCACTATAATCAGGTTGAAAATTATATTATATTGTAGACCAAATACTGTGATACGGTAGAAATACGTAAGCCCCGATTAAATGAGGTTACGAAGGATTCTTATCAAATTGAAATATTTGGGACGGATCAAGTAATATACCCATTACGTAGTGTTTGTAAGCAAACTTGTCGGGCCTCACGTGCAGGGCAGCCTGATTGCTGATCACATAATCACAGATTAGGTGCAACCAATCAGAGTCCCGATCGTGACACCTCGATACGCATTATCTCGATTGCCTGCGACTTTTTGATGTAATTCAGTATAGCAGGTATCCCAATGAGTAGGAAGAAGTCATCCTATTTTGGTGATAGGTTCAATGAGATCCCAGGGCTCGATGTTCTATCTTATCAAGGAGTCAAGTATTCGTACGTTTTGCTCTTTTGGGTATTGTGAGTTGTCTCAATGAACCCCAAATTGAGTCGTATAAGTGCGCATAGTGTAGTCGGAAGTGAGGAATACGTGTCAAGCAGTTTTTTTCGATCAAAAGATTCCAAGCAGCTTCATCCAAATCCTGAACATTTCATGGCCAATCTTTTTATTTACAATGTATTACATCACAAATCTCAATGTACTTATTTTTCAGAAGATATATGGACGGATGCGGACCAGAACAGTACAATTACATTTCGGCTTTTCGAAAAACCAACTTACAATTATACTCGGGACACTACTCCGGGTGTTAATCACACTTTGGACAAATCTATTTAGAAATAATACAGATGAACTACTTATCATTGAAATGCTCTTGAAATAATTCTGAAAGATAATCATCAGTCCGTCTTATTATTTTTGATTTCTTGTACTTATTTTCTTGTCTTTTTCCTTTTTTCCGTTATGCTTTGTCTTGACAAGAACCTCGCCATGACGACTTGGTCCGGCATTGGTATACTTATACCAATGCCGAAAATTATACTCTTCTGATATAATATCAGAAGAGTATAATTTTTCAATAATCAGCTTAGTACTTTCCCGTGACATAGAAAGCATGTGTCAATGTGTAAAAAAAACATGGCAATTTCATATGAAGTAGGTTAACTTTGCAGAAAAAAATCGTACCAACACGATCTTTGTGGGAAAATAATATACCATACGAGCACAACACCTGGGCGAAGATTCAGTGAGATTTATGTACGGAAAGTGTAGTAGATCACTGAAAAAGGAATGATTTATTGACAAAAGGTACACTGATTCTCCGAAAAAAGCTTTTTCGAAAAATGCCCCGCGTGAATGCACGCTATTATCCAAACATGCCATTCCTACAAAATTTCACTGAAATCGGTGCTCTGCTGTAGAAAGAGTAGTGTTTAAAAGCAAATCCCGAATTTGACGGAGAAGGCTTCGTCCTCGGCTTCGTCTTTCAGGCTCCGCCTAGTTTCACCGTTCGAGTCCGGAGCTGTCCATATCATGTTCTAACTTCCATTTCTTCCAAAAATATAATGGATCGCATTCGAGGTGTCAGGCTGGAATTGCGTGCACGGAAAAAATCCGGACGGAACGGAAAATTGACAACGACGGAGAATAACCGACCAATGATCGCGCCCCGCTCGAGTCATGTACATACATACTTTTCCGTTTCGTCGAAATTTTACTGGTTCGTGTAATTCCGACCTCACAGAACAAAAACCAAACTGATCATTGAGTTATAACCCTGAATTAAGCCTTCCTGCACGGGGATATACAATCGTCAATATGATCAGATAATAGATCAGATAGGATAAAGGTTGGAAGACTTGTGAGTCCAATGGTGCAATGCAGAATTCCATCCCACATAGAAATTCAAGAATCCTCTTATCCAAAACAAACCTGCGATCCCGCCATAATATTCTTCTTCTTCTTCTTCTTTTCGTTTTTTTCAATTAACGCATTCTCAACTTCTTTTTGAGGTTATTTTGCGGGACCTACAGTTTTAGGAGGGTTCCGAAACACCGAAACCACCGAAAAGGCACTTATGAAAATTCACATAGGTACCGGCCGGGATTCGAACCCTGGCCTTCCGCGTTGAAGGCCAGGACCTTATCCACCAGGCCACGGTGGCTTCACGCGATAATATTCTGACTATGCTATCTGATAGTACGCTGGTGCTTCGAAACTCGACCTTTGTTGATTCTCTAACCATGTGAGAGTTTGTAAAGCAACTTTTTTGGTCTTCCTTCTTATCCAGTTCAACGAAAGAAATTGAAATATTGATATGAACGCGAACTGAAAACACATCTCAGGATGGAAGCAGGAGCAAATGATTGGAGACAACCAGATTTCACCGTGATGATTGTATATATGTTATATATTTTGAGGTGTGTATGAAGATATAATTCTCTCAAAGCACTAACAGTCTGTGGGGGCTGTTTCATCTACTATTTCATCATCAAGTTCAATACCATATTATATTTAATAACACAGTCGTGTTATTAAATACTGATATTCAAAATAATTATAGAATATTTAACCCGTTGCATCTCGATGGAGAGTAATCTACCCCACGTCTTTTCCAGATTCACAATATAAAGTATACTTCAGCAACTTTTACAGTAAATGTCTTATTCGATTATTGCACAAATCGAAGATGATTTCTTGCGTAAGGTAAATAATACTCCACGTGCTTATTAAGTAGTCTTACAGAGTCGTGCCCGCAATGAGTTAAGAAACAAGAATAGTAGTACCCTATTTATCGATTTCGTGGACAGACGACAATATTCTGTCGCAATTTCAGTGAGATAATTTCACCATTATCCCCTACATATGGAAGTTATCGCTTTGATACAAGATTCAGTTCAAATATTTTCTAGCAAAGATTCGATTCGAAAAATTTATACATTCAACTTGAGTCGGGTATTGACTAGAAGTTATAACAAATTTCAAGAATATATAGACAAAAATGAGAGCAAGAGAATTGAAACAAAACTATACAATCAGAATCCTTAAATTCAACATATCATATCTGCTAATGTGAGATTAATTTTACATAAAATTTGAGATCTTACAGAGATTGAACCAAAACTAATTCTGATGCAGAAGGCATCACCTAAACTCAGAAATTCTTGCGCTCATTAGTTTCAACCCAGTTCATAGTTTCAGGACAATTTCTATGTTTACTCATGATGTGGTTGGTGAGCTCATAACGACGGTAAAAGCTCCGATGACATGGGTGACAGTGGTATTTCGGCTTCTTACCTAGAAAATATAACTACGATTATTTCTAATCGTTCGCTTGTAGGTTTTATGAAACTTCAAATGCCAACAATATTTTGACAAAAAGAAAATGAAGGGACTAACCACATTCCAATCTTTGGTGCCTCATCAAATTTTCGATTCGAGTGTAGCCTTTGTCGCATTGACCACAGAGAAAGCTCTTGGGTTTTGTAGAAGATGTGTGAGGCTCCCTCCCTGGTCTTGGCTGACGATAATGTTCGACATCTAAAGGATCCAAGCTCCCAGCACCGACGAAGTAGAAGCCTGAAAAGTAAACAAACGAGAAATTCAGTTGGAAAGGGGATGAGATATCATTAAACTAGAGATTTCACCAAGAGAGATTGCCTCTTCAGTGGCGAGAATATAATATTCAAAAGAAGGGGTAAAGATAAAATTGTCAAGTACACCGGAGAAAGTTGTATTTCGGAGTCATATGTTCAACAATTTTGGCAAGTTTATATGAATATTGAAAAGTTAGTCACATGAATAATTCACCATCAAACAAACGTCACTACAAAACTGTATCAGAGAAAGAACTCGGTTGTAACTTTCGTCTTGAAAAGATTTCACAAATTTCATTTTTCAGACTTCATTTTCCTGAGTTGTCAGAGATGGTGATGTAAACGTTTGAATTCTTCTTGAAAAAATGTAGAATCCGAGAATCGAATGAATGAACTCGTCTTATTATTTGGAAATCACTACTCGTTTTCAATTTATACAGGAGTATCTGTCATTTTCTCTGTCTTGCAATGTATCACAATATACAATGAGCTCTTCATTCCATCTAAAATAATTTTAGTGTCCCCAACTTATAGAGAATGAGATGTTGAATGATTCAACTGAGTTTTTCTTGGCAATATTTACAGAAACTTGTAGGTAACACAATGATGATTCTAGATAAAAAACTTTGCAAGTACCCCGTGGACTTCAAAATTTTATCGATAGTGGTGAATTGAAATCTGATGCTGCTGAAGATGATGCTTGTATCTGAAAGGCCGGCCGCATATATTACATTTAAATCTAGGTTCACTCCCACAAGCATTCCTCTTATGCAAGTTGAGTGAGTCCCGCCATTTATATGACCTTCCGCATCTTGAGCAAATATATGTTGGAGGCTTTGGTCCTGCCTGAACGTGTGTCCAATCTACAAACAAAAAAAACTGTTTTGACGTATGTATTGCTAATAGTTCATCGGGATACTACCTCGAAAATAGTGGTAGACAGAGGAAGTAAATAAAAGTCAAAAACCAAGTTCTGTCAAGTATAGGAACCTTGAAAATCTCAGTATTACTAATTTGATCTGAAAGCAGGGGTCTTTAGGGGGTGCTAATTTTTTCATCGACTAGTACCGACAGTGCAAGGGCTCGAAAATTTAAGATTTGAGCCGAATTCCATTCATTGCAATTTCATAGACGAGTCAGACGTGACAATCAAATTATGTTGGGATCTCACGGGAATAGAGAAGTTCAAGTTGCGTATCATTCCAATTCAATATGATATTGACCAATTCGCTCGATCTGTATCAATGTTAACCGAAGGACCATGGTATCAGGAGGTTTTTTCGATTATGGGAATCTGAGCACTTTGATCACTCTGACTAACCTGACTTGCTGAACCGAACGAGAGTCAGAGCGATCTGAGCGATCCGAGCGATTCGCCCTCACTCCTTTCCTCTGAAAATCTAGAAATCAAACGGTGAGACCGCACAATAACGTGGAATACAGCCTGCGCGATGGGAAAGTCTCTTATACGGCTATGTACTGGGCTATCGTGCGCTTTTGTGGTTGAATTTCCAGATTCCGAGGAAGGAGTGGGAACGGGTCGCTCGGGATCGCTCGGATCGCTCCGATTCCGAATGATCGTTCGGTTTGGGCAAGTCAGGTTAGTCAGAGCGATCAGAGCGCTCAGATTTCCATAATCGAAGAAACCTAGGACTTCATATTTTGGCTTTATCTAAGCTTGATAATTTAGCTTTTTCATTTCAAACTGATACTTACAATATCGAGGGATAGCAATTTATAGCTATTGTATCAGTTACGGAAGGGTTTTTCTCAGAAACTGGCCCATCATTAAAGAGCGTCAGATATACATATTAGAATTGAGCTGAAAATATATCTCGCATATTACTTAGAGTACAGCTGTGTCTAAAATTTTACGAGCGGTCGCTTGTCTGCTTCAAAAAGTGTACTAATAAACCAGAGCGGTAAATATAAGAAAACTGGGGTGAATGATGTCACTATTAAAACTTCTTTAATAAAAAAATCTGCCTGAAACAATGTAAGGTGAATCTATCCATCTTCATGATACCAAGCAGTTTTTGCTATAACTTCTGTCTCCCTCAACATTTTTTCAAGTAATTCAACCTGAGTAAATGCAAATTGAGAAAAGGCATGACTTTATAAGAAACAGCGAGGGGGTGTACTCAATTTCGTGACATGTATCATCATTATCGAATCCAATTCTAGCCGACGAATCTTACCACACATGGAGGACTGGAAAATCAGTTGCAAAATGTATCCACGTAGGTTTCATTCGGGCTATTGAGAATAAGTT
>JAPYYZ010007059.1:0-12007 GCA_030522705.1 Eretmocerus eremicus | reverse complement strand
GGGTGCTTGTATCCATCAAGGTTGGGTGCGAAACAGTTTCGCCACGCTATGGATACATTTCGTATGTAATGGAATGTATAATAGGTTCCGAATAATTTTGGCCGATGTAGATGGATGTACTCGCTAGCAGATTTCATATTTATCCGTAACTAATGATATTTTACTCGGTCGCTCTAAGTTAAACCGAATAAATGTGATTGTACCAATCTTGACGTACTTTACCTATAGTTTCTGTTTCCAAGCGCAAGTTGCTGAAATAAGTCGGTGACTTTCCTATTAGGGTCCGCCGCGTCTCTAGTTCTCCTATAGGTCTGAGGACAATGAGACTGGCATCACCTGGAAGGGCTCGAAAAAGCCGCACAATGAGTTTGAATGCGTCAAATTTGGACTCTGATAGCACAGTAATCGCAATTATACGAGAAAAATTCCATTTTACTGCCTTTTAGTAACAGTGCGCTAGAAATTCTTAGTCTTCGCCAAATATCCACAATTCTACTTTCAAATATGAAAATGAGACGTAAAAGAGATCATTTTGAAGGGTCTTTGATGAACTTCAGGGTGTCTTTAAATATATCAAAATATTTTGCGGACAACAAAAACTTTTATAGCCTCATGTGACAATATTCTCCTTTGCATTTTGCGTTCGCCAATACGAAATATTATTTAGTTCTATTTATTGAAATTAGTTTATTTCAACTGCGTTTCTTGCATTTGTCTTTGAGTCAATAATCATCCCACTCATCAACATCATCCTGGCAAAGACACGTAAGGCTGAATATGTCTATTTCGAATTTCCTGCGGCTATGTTCTTCAAGAAATGTAGTTCCATGTGCTACACTTTGCGATCTTTATATTATTTGAACGAAATGATTTCCAGTGTAATCGAATCGGAAAAACCATAAGTTTTGATGACATACTGAAATAATTCGAAAGAAAGCGATGAATAATACGTACAAGACAACAAGGCAAAAATGACACACGGACTCTGCCGTCTAATACGCCACGAGCTTCGCGCGCACAAGGTTCCATTTCGCGGAATCAAAATGAGTGAGTTGTTCTGTCATATTTTTGAGCGGCCGCGCGTCATTGGCTCGGACCAAATTACCACGGAAGAAACTATGGAACAATATGAGTGAGAATATTGTATTCTTGTTCTTTTTACTAGAGACGAAAGAAGAGTGAGAAAAACAGAGGAACTAAGAAGTGATGGAAATGCGCCAGATAGAGATGCCATTTTAAAATGTGATGCAACCGCTCAATTTAGAATTTTGTCAATCAACGCATAGTTCCAACTTTATCGCTCACCGTGGAAAATTAACTGAAAATTCTGTACCATCAATGTAGACGTGCCTCGCATATTGCCCTCGCATAGAGTAGAAATATTGATAATTATAAACGCTATTTGCAAAATTTATATTCATCAAAGTTCTGCGAAACCATTGTTAACTTCCGCACGTCCGCCAAAAAAAAGATCGTCAGCTGTGGGATAAGCATTTCTTTCAAGGGTTTAGTTGCAGGACATGTATGCATCATTCCAATCTGTTTTTCTCGACACCAAAATGTAACTCAGCAAGTTTATGAGATGCTAAGTCCGAATCTTTTTTCAATATTGTTCCATCACGTCACATTTGCGAGTAATTCTATATCAAAGTTGGGAAAGACGCTAATTCTGTTATATTTGAGAACTTTCTGTGCAGAAATACAAATTGTCTCGTAAACTCTGTTAGGTCGAATAGAGTTTGGAGTATAGCAAGGAAGAAAATATAAAAATGCAAGAAGAGGAGGCGTGGCTTGAACCCTATAGTACATACACGAGAGTCCGCAAGCCACGCCTCCTCCCTGAAAAATGTTCTGTTTCTCACATCGCGGTCCTTCGAAATCTCTTTGGTCGCTCTTGATCGGTATCATTCTATTCGGTATAAATTCCTTTGACTATCGATCGGACCCAAGAGTATAGAAGAAATAATATAACAAAGATAGTATTTCAAATATGACATCGATTTACTCAAAAACTTGACATGACCAAGCAATTTTGAGAATGAATTCGGATTCAGCAGCTCAAATCGCATTGAAGTTGACTCTCAAACCTCGAGTTACACGAAAGAAGACGAATTCGTCAGGTATTGTTGATAATCCTTCTAAAAAATCTGTTTATCATAATGATGAAAATGTTGAAACTCTTCCACCATATCTCTACAATGAGAGGAATCCAAATAACATTGTTCGCTCTGGTAAGCGAGTTATTGGAATGAGGGTGACATTTAAAATTATTAAAGAAATCTGGCTCTACCAATCATTGGAGAATGTTAATCAATAGCTTATGTAGGTTACAAAATGGTAGGTTGCTGCCTTCTGTGCGGCTGAGCAATATTGAGATACGAAAAAGAAATGTTACACGGGATAAATCAGAGAATTTCCAATAGCTTCATAATTTCCCAATACCCATACATCTGAAGCCATCGTCCTCAAAGTCGTATGTATGACAAATTTAACAAAAAGGAATACGCAATTGTTATAATTCTTGTGATCAATCAGCGAGTGTATTGATTATTTGAGAACGCTCTCGAAAACAACTATGTGCCGTGTGACGGGTGCCGCGCGACATTTGAATTTCGCGCGCTTCCGCGGCTGGGCAGCGGTGTAGTTCCGAATCCAACCACGAGGTGGAAAGCGCGTTTTTCATTCTCGCTACCAGGTTGGGGACCTCGAGATTCTAATACGGGCTGAAACACATATATCTTTAGCTTTGCGCACCAATGAGGTTCTACCGAGGTGCGATTATTGCTAGTTGAAAACTTTTACCAATACCCCGCCAAGACGCTGTGAAATACCAGCGGCTACGGCAATTTTTGAAAGTTTCTACGGAAACTTGCTAAATAATCGTAAATAATAATTACCATCCACTACTATCCACGGAATGAACCCTGAGCCCATTGCGTATATTATAATAACAGTTAATTCGGGCCACGCCCACCGCCCCAAAAGTGGTGGGAGGAGGGGGACGAGTGGCAGGGACTATAATTATTTCACAGCCGCGATACCGTAACATTTTACTGTCTGTTATATCCACCATGGACAAACTATTGCAAAATTGATATGGCTGCCAATCTCATTGCAAAACTTGACTTGGAAATTCTCATTTTATTCTTCGTTGATCTGTTGATCAAGTCCTTTGACTCCTCTTACAATATCAAGCGGGCTGCTTCTCCCAATATACCGATTAAACCTTGGCTTATTTTATTAATTTTTGTTTATTGGTTTACTTCTGCCAATATTAGAACATCGTTGTTGACTGCATTTATTCCAATATTTTTCGATTTTTCCAAAACGTGTCAGAACGTCATAATGGACTTTGCGATGGAAAAAATCTTCTTCAAAATACTTCCATTCTCCAGTCTAATCACTACAAGAGTGATCTTCGTGAAACCAAGTTCGTGCAATAATCTATATGAAATTGTTTAAAGAATACTTCTACAGGTGAAATTTAAGGAACATGTTTTCATGATATCAATAACTAATATTAATTTAGCAGTCAAAAATTCAAATGATTTTTGCTGTGATTTCTCTGAATACCTTCACAACCAGTTGGAGTCAAGATGAAGGCATAATTTATTGTAAAATAATAGAAGATTCTGACCCCCTGTCGATTTTTTTAGAAGCTTCTCAATCAAATAATGGGCATTATTTCCAAAACCTGAAGAATATAAGAGTTGTTCTTTCCACGAGAGCATAAAATGGGAAGGGTCTGCCTCTGGGAACTTCATATGTATACATCGATAGCCGGAAGTAAAAAGGGAACTTGAATCGTCTCAAAAACAAAGGCAAGGAGCCGAGAGTTGAAAAGTAATCGAAAATGTTCTGACGCGTAAGGAACTTTCCAAACATTTTCAATCAATAGGGACTATCCAAAGTTTTCTTTTTAAAAAAAAAACTATCTGAAATCGTTTGGTGAAAAAGGAACCATCCAGAATGATCTGACCGTAGAATGCCAAAAGGAACTGCCCAACATTTTCTGTTAGAAAAACTTAACAGAAAGTTTTGAATAACTCCTTTTTCGCTAGAAAATTGTGGATAGTTCCTTTTTATTCTTAGCTATCAATATACAAATCTCTAAATTATATAATCAATTCCCCATACTTAAAGGACCTATTTTCCGAATCTGTTTGATCAGGCACTCCTCTTTGAGTTAGATTCATCCAATAAGATGACGAATACTTAACTCAAGGGCGAATAAGAATCGGATGTTCGTTATTCATTTATTTTTCTAACAGTTTCACGCTCGATGGCAACGGCGAAAATATGATGACCTTCAGTATTATTTTTGAACGTTTTTCTCTCAAATCTCTTAGCTCGACTTATTATTTATGAATATATAAATAATCGGTTGTACTCATATGAAAGCGTTTCAGTTTTTAAGACATGCACTGTGAATTCGTCCTTCACTATCACGAAAATGTGGATAGGCTAATGGCAGTGGTTATTCGCAGTGCTCCCGTTCGTCCGTGTATGGTCCGTTTTGCTCTCATGGTCGAGGTTGTGAATAGACCGTTTTTTTTCTAAAAGATTACCCACCCCTATAATGCCCCGATGCCGAAAATGTAGAAAAAAACTTTTGAAGGAGACATTTTTGGGATTGTACGTTTCAGTCCGTAGGTTACATGGACTCGAAACGGTAGCACTGCGGATATCCACTTCTTAGGATAGTAGACACTCTGTACGGGAATGAAACTTCCGTTTAGCTTATCACTGATGTTCACAGAAAAACAATTCAATAAAATAACATTTAATAAACAGCCAATTTGAGCCGGCATGAGTTGAAATAAGGTGAACCGCGAGTCCCGGTGGTAGGACTCGCGGCATTGAACATATTGAAGTGGTTGTCCAAGAGATGAGCGAAATGAATCTAATAGTTATCACGACGAAAAAGTTGGTGATTGTGAATAGGCCAATGATTGCACAGTATTGATGCTCATAACGGGCTCAATTTTTCCTGTCAACAACTCAAAAGATTTACAATTCCGATAATTCCTCAACTCAACTCCGTAATCAGTACTTTCAAACTCTCGCCGCTGATCGCTCCGTTCATTTTGTTTGGTTTTGACTGGTCTTGACTAGCGATTGAAGGCAGAAGTATAAGAAAAATCTCACATCTTGCCGCGATGAACATCATGAATGATCGCATTCTCGAGTGGAGCTGCACGTAGCAACTCTAAATACCAATCAGAATTTAAGCGACAATTTAAGTAAACTAAATTATACCCATTTGTAACGGCATGTGTTACTCTCTGCTTGCAGGTAGCTGGAAAGCGCGAGCCTGAGCAGGAAGCCGAGGCTCAGCAATGGGTCGAGACTGTGATCGGGCACAGATTTCCCGAGGGTAAGTTACGATAGTCATCGCTATTTCAAATTCCGAACTCACCCCTCATTACCTATGGCGGTATCCAATCGCCGCTAACCGCACCACTGGTCAGGCTATTGCGGCGGCGCGTATACAGGCGTATATCGATCGCGAGGGTCGCGCTCGCCGCAACAGGTGAGATTGCGCGCGTCACTTGCACCCGCCCACCCTCGGCGGTACATCTGCCTCCTCGCACCCTCCGGAAGCTCCTATAACCAGCTCGGCGATTCTGCTAGCCTGTGAGCCAGACTCGGCTAGGGGTTGCAAGTCTGCATTTTTATCGCCACCAAGTAACCCTCGAGTGTCTCCTGCACCCCTTCCCACCTTCCACCCCCTCGAGCGTCATACCCGAAAGCTCGCAGCGTTCCTTAGACACCGCGTGCAGCTAGACAAGCCTCGATCTGAGCTTGCAAGCTCCGAGACACCGTATACCCTCGAGTTGCCTAATTTCCTCGCGGGGGTGGCGATCCGCGGCCACTCGCGCTACTGATGGTATCCGGATGTTTAAATCGCGCCGCGTGACGTCGTGGTCGTGCTTGCGCAAGCTCTCTGAAAGCACAGCTGACATAGAGAGCCCCGAAATCGAGCGTATTCCACCGCTGCTGCTGCTGCCCTGGCAAAAGCCGCGCTCGGCTAGTCTACCGAGCTTGCAAGCTCCCTCTCAGAGCTTGCAATCTCGGCACTCTCGAAAGCTCCCGCATCTGTGTGCTTTCGATGCGAGCCTGGTGCCCGGAACGCGGCGCCCATCGACGTGCGCGCCAGCGCCGCAAGCTCTCTCTTTCGGCAACTATTTGGCCCGAGAGAGAGAGCTTGCGACCGCCCGAGGGCGCCAAATTTAAACGAGAGACAGAGATCCCAACGCGGCTCCTGAGTTCCGGATATTTCGGGCTTGCGGGAGGCGCGCCGGGCTTGAGGTAACGCGTGGATGAGGGGCAGAGAGACAGAGACGAGAGAGACGGGCGCCCAGGGGAAAGCGTGGAAAGCCGAGCCCGCGGGAAAAGCCGCGACAGGCTATCATGGGCGCCTGGTCGTGGAAGCTTGCGCCTGGATCGCAAGCTCCCGTCGGGCACGGGGCCGCGAGACGGCCCCCAACGAACCAGGCTAACACGCGAGGGTGACGGACAACGCACCCTCTCGCGGCATTTTCTCCCTCGCCGACGCGCTTCCGGATGAGGGGTGGTCCGCGCCTACGAGACTGGATACAGGGGAAACGAGAAGAGATAGGGAAAGAGGGTGCGCAACGCGACGCGCGCGGGGAGATTGAATGATGGAGCGTGTATCCGGTGAAAGTGGCGGCATCGCCCCTTTGGTTTCGAGAGGATGCTGATCGCACCGTGTGTTGGGCGTGCGTTTGAGGGGCAATGGAGCTGTGGATAAGTAGTCTCATGTGCATCGCAGAATATTTTTAGATGTTTTGTGGAAGCTGAGTGGAGCGTGCGGTATATCGATTGGTGACGGCGTTGGCTGCGACGTTTTCAGAGGCAGAATTATAATTCTCCCAATTTAGTCGCTGTTGTTAATAATTATTTTCAAAGTTGGAGCGACAATGAATAATGTAAAAAATGGACTCCTAGGCCAGTCACGAGAATTGCGCCAATTAATATTTTGCATGTTTCATCAGAGATCGGTTTTTGGCGTTGGAGTCAATTAATTTCGCGTGGCTTTTGATACACGATACACGACACTTGGTAAACAGATACTCGTTCAGAGATGTTATGAAATTATTTCAAAACAACGTTGAGTGCCAAGAAATGTTCTACACAAACTTACACGATAAGATGACTCATTGTACGCGTATATTTTGTCACACTTGTATACTTGAATAGCGCGGAAAATAGTTTGTCAAGGTTTCGCAAAGTACTCGATTAATATTAAAAGCTTTCACATCTCGATACAAATGATCGTCTTTCATTTTTCAAACGATATGAATGCAAGCTGCAATACTGTCTCGAAGTGATCATCGTCAAGCTCCTGTCTCATAACCTCGAGGAGAGTGGAATGAGTTCAGACCAGAAACTTTTTCGTTCTCGCTCTTCGAATAATCGTAAGAATCTATGTCCAGAAGGCGTTTTCTCCGTCCTCGTTCACATTCTCAGAGCTACGAATTTTTATTCATTTGATTCTTCAGCAAATTGGAGAAGGTTTCTGCCATAATTAAGAACTTTGAGCTGAATTGTTGAATTAAATTACTCGGACAAGATCAAATCTGCTATCAAGTTCGATCAAACTACATTGGCGTTGATCAAAGCGGCCGCGCGACAGGAGCAACGAGGGTGTCGCTGCTATACATGAGACAGCGCCATTTCATAAGCGGAACTGCGGGCTGCAGGGTGTGGTGGGCCGTCACGAGGACTCGGCCGTATCAGGATAGCAATACAGCCCCTATCGTATTTCACGAGAGCCATAGAAGTGAGCCATGTACGCAAGCTCGGTACATCGACTCGAGCTTGCAAGCACATAGCGCCTTGGAATTGATTTGGTCAAGCGCGCGTCCATCCGGCTACTCGCGAGATACGAAGCTGCTTTGAGATACGAGACGATACGAGATATCGAGGAGGCAATCCATCGGCTCTCGTCCGGCACCTGTCAAATGTTCGTCAATGACGTCAGCGCGGAACAAGCCTACCAGGGTTACAGCCCCGGGACAGATTTACGAGTTGATGCAACAGGTGGTCTTGCTCGCATCGAGTATACCTATATATATGAGGGTAAAAGTGTATAGAGGAGCTTGCGCCATCCCCGCAACAGCCCGACCCACGTGTCGGAGTGAACTGAGGATATAAAGGTATAGATACGCTGGCGGTGTGGCTAATTGTTTGTTATTTTTAGTCACTCATTCTTTGGTGATGTAATTCAATGGGAATCATTTGGACCCGAGGTATAGAACTTTTCGGGTATCTTGCTTGTAATCGCTCATTGTTTTACTTCCCGTCAGATCCTGATTGTAACTTTTTATTTCTGGAATTTCAATATATTACCTGATACTGATCAGTAGTTTCTTTTGCGAGTTCAAATTCATGATATCTTCCGGTCTCAATTACGTATCTCTGTATAATGTTTAAAAGTAGGCGACAATTATTTAAGGACAGTGATTTCTTCAATATTTCAAAATCAAAGAACATTCTTGGGGGCCATGTTCGACAATATATGTATTTCTTCAGCAGTGAGAAAATTTTATGGATTATTCCAGATCTCTCGGACAGAAACAGTCTAGGGGTTCAGGTGGTGCATGGAGCTTATCGAAAACTTGATACACCGCAAGATCAGTCATCGATCAAGAATTGATTTTGACATATGAAATTTTGACCATTCTTGATGTAAACCTAAAAAAATTTCTGCTCAAGATATGCTAACGAGGGCATATTCAAATGTCAAATTTTATGGAAGCAAGTTCTTCATACGTGATGTGCATGACAAAATGCTTGAAGATCAACTTTTATCTCTACCTGGAGTACATATTGGAGGGAGCTCGAACTGATCAGGAGAGTGTCATACATCTGAATCACGCATTTTACTGGAACTTTGGGAATCTAGTCTCCTTTTGGTGCCAAAAGATGAAATCCTGAGTCGCACAGTTTATTTCCCAATGATTTTTAAGGTATAGACCAGGGTATATTAGCATTGCAAGTATATTCATAGATTTCATATTTCCACATCAGCGTATACGAGCAACACTTACAACACTACGAAGTTTGCGGCTCTAGATTTCATCTTTTGGCACCAAAAGGAGAACCGTTCAAAGTCTCAGCAAAATCCGTGATCCGGATTCACTACACTCTCCTGATTCGAGTAAAGAAAAAGAATTCGTTTAAAAAAAAACGCCCGAATCATCCAGGAGGTCCAGGTTACAGAAGAGAAATTAATCTTAAACAACAGTACCAAGTAAATTCTGAACAATCGAGTGGCTCGCTCTCGAACCAAGTGAAAGAACAAGGTATTGGGAAACCAAAATATTCAGTTTTCACGTGGCGAAAAGCAAGCGCAAAGTACGAAAAGTAAATTGCGGGTGTGAAAGCAGAGAACGCTGAGGGAGCCTCAGGGAGGAGCAAACTGGATATCGGGGGGACTGGAGGGTATGGAGCGCGAGAGGCTGCGAGAGAGCTTGCGGGGCAGAGCTTTTGCTGCGCGGCAACCTGTTGCTTTGGACGCCGAGCTGGCGGGCGCGCGCGCTCGTAAATTCGAGCGCAGGATGTTGTCCTGGTGAAAATCTTGCCTTTGACGTCTTTATGACGGACCGCTGACACATAATCGATAGACGCCCGACACAATCTCGCGCCTGCGCCCTGACAAACCCATCTCACCCTCGGCATCCCTTCCCTCCACCCCCCATACGCACGCACTCTCTTCCTTCCTTTCATCTGCTCGTTTTTAGGGGGATTCCGGCTCGGGTGGCCGACGAAATCGAGCGTATCGCGATGATCTCTTCTGCGAGATGTATTAATTTCATTGTAATAGGTATGGGTAATGGGGTATCGACTGTGGCTCGATTGTATTGCATAGATGGAAGATTGTAAATAACCGAGGCGAGAGATGGGTGTGAGGATGAAGCCTTGGAGATCGGGATGAGATGACTTGGGATTTGGCGCATTTGAAAATGGGTTGTGAGATCTTATTTCCATCTATCTGTGGCGATGACTGAGAAATCCTACGATTTATACCCGCGTTTTGATAAAAAGTGATCGGACGATGTAACGTTGATGTCACGTGTATTTATTGATACGATTAACCTAAAATTCGCGCCAACTCGCAAATTTTCGTGTTGTGACGTCAGGGGGATTTTCGGCAAAATGAGTATCGCTCTTTAGCTCCCAATTGACAAGCGGGTGAAAATAGTTGACCCAGTTATGGCTTCTCCTTCAAGAGTTTTGATACTGAGAGAGGTTGAACAAGTTCCCATGAAAAGTTAGCTCTGAAATCATCATCTTCTCCGGTAACCATGAGACAAAAAGATGATTTTGTATAATATAATCAGTCGACACGTGATGATTGGTAGCGGATGGTATGTTTCAAATTTGCAATAATTGTTTTCCACACAAATGAAATTTGTCGAAATCGATTAAAAACAAAATAGCTTCGATACCTGCAAGCAAATTGGGCTCGGTGCAAACTATTTTCCTAAATTGAATATCTTTTCTACTGCTTGTCTACACCGACGCTCGCAAGAAAAACATGGATCGCGTTTTTTTGCGATATTTGCAGAATGCTTATTTCACAGACTCGTGTTGTGGATTACAGGTGTGAGCTACGAGGATGCCCTGAGGGACGGAGTGATCCTGTGCATGCTGATGAACAGACTTCAGCCGGGCCTCATTCCCAAAATCAACACATCCGGTGGCGACTACAAGATGATGGACAACCTTAATCAGTAAGCATCCATTTTTTTCCACAGCCGCATCATGAATGTGATCTTATAATATATATATTGGTATATATAATATTACTCGAGTGGTTACCAGTGTAATCGCCTGCTCCTGTTATTCAACTTTCCTCGCACCTTTGTAAAAATAATTTTGAATATCTGTAATAGACTTTGTAAACAAGATTTCATACGACTGTGGAGTTACAGAAATTACCGAGAATTCTTCCTCTCGTTGATGCTATTATTACGACTCTCGCTATCCTGAAGCTGATTGGCAATATATAGTAAGCCACCGAAATGAAAACGTTGCCTCAGACGGAAAATTTCAAAATATCGCCTATAGGTCTCAAAGATTGTTACAAGGTCATCAACGCGATAGATGTATGGCCGTGTCAATCTCATTGATACGAATTCAAATTGTATAGGCTGTCAGGTAATTCTTCAGAGCGCATAGGGTATAAGGGCGGCTCCATTCAGTCAGGAATTGGCGGGAACACCTACACCAGCCGTGAGTGCGACAAGGATGCGGCAATACTTGCATCTCTGTCGCACTTCACTGTATACATACTACATGGTCGAGAGCGCGCAGCTGTTCGGCGTCATTCACTGTCTCATTGAGCTCCGTATTGCGAGTCGCAGCTGCATTTACGGGCCTCGTTCGTCATTGAATCAGTATCGATGTCGCGCATAGAACGAAATTGAGTGGAATGCACGTATAAGCAGATGCGAGTTGAGTGCATTCGGTGCTTAAGAAATCAGGGAGTATTTAACATGTATAGTATACGTGAATAGCAGTCGCGCGATTGCACAGTCGCGTCAAATGGTGACTGTATCAAATTGCCCAATAGTTTTTCCCTCGTTGCACTTTTTTTTCATTCTCTCACTTATCCTTGCCAGAGCACAAAGAACATCCCCTTCGAAGAACCCGCATTTCGTCGAGATTTACCGCGGTTCACTAATATTCTTGAAGCCTCACTCGCGAGCCCTCGTCTCCAACTTTTCACATTGCCATCAAAGATCTACAAGACAAAAGCACCAATGAAAGAACGCTGTTCTGTATGGGATCCACAGTAGTGTGAACTTGGACCTTGTAGAGTCAGTCAAACGAAAAATGGAATATGCGGTTTTCGGGACCGAGAACAATTCCCAGAGTGTTTTTTTATGCAGTAGAAGGATTACAATCTATAAAACTAAGGGCGTATGTAACTAGAAACACCAAAAATTTGCTGTTCCTTGATTGGGACAGGTAC
>JAPYYZ010007057.1:0-10637 GCA_030522705.1 Eretmocerus eremicus | reverse complement strand
GGGCCTGGGCCCGTCCTCGTCGCCGCTCCCGCCCGAGCAGCCGCAGTCGCTGCAGGCCCGGCACGAGGCCCCCCCGGGCGCCGCCTCGCTGGAGAACCTCGTCGAGGCGGCCGCGCCCATCGGCCAGGACTCGCTCGTGCCGCTGGGCGCCGCGGCCGAGCGCAAGACTGCCGCCGAGCCCCCGGCCGAGCCGCACGGCTCCCTCTCTGTGATATAGACCGACGGGGCCCGCGAGCGGCCCGCCGCGAGCCTCCGCTCTCTCCCCTTCCTCGCTGCTGTTCCCTTACGAACCGATCGAATCCGTCCTCGCGCACGCTGATCGCTTGCCCTGCGCAATCGAGTCCTGCTGAAATTTTGAGTGGCAAGAAGAATACGAGCATCTGGCTCCAATTCGTAACTGCATACTTCCGAGTCTGATTCAGCCAATAATACGTTGACCTCGGTAACCGAGCAAGTTTGACAACGCTCGTGAGCGAACCTCGTTGGATTCGCGCCAGTGTAGACACCTGCCAATTCCCGCGATTGTTAAGAAATTTTGGACTGATCTTGATCAACGATACGTTTGGTTCGAGTGATCAACGACGATGCACCATTTTGATTCCCATGCGTGTCTTACTCTTTCATGGAGCCTATACGTGCGAGCGCGACAAAAAAATATCTCAATCATTTCATCAATCCTCAACACTGAACGCCCATCTTTATTCATAATTTTGGCTCATTTTTTCGATACTGCATAGAAAGGATACTACGCAAAACATATCGAGCTCGCTCTGTTGCATCTGTAAACCAAGCGCGCAACTTTTACAGAGGATACTCTAGCTTATACCGACGGACGTCAGACTTTTCTTTATAGTTTTTTTCTGTATTTTAATTGAAACAAGTCAGTAGTATAAGAATGAATCACATCAACATTCGCTCTTAAGTAATCGTGTTTGCATCAAGAGTGTAAGCAAGAAAAAATAACAACTCTAAAGGAGTTGCAATTGATACTCTGTACAGTTATGTATAGTCAAGTAGAGTAGTCCTGGTGACAAACTGAACTTTTTGAGCAAATTCATCTTCAGTATAGTTTGTCTTATTTCAATACACAAACACTTCAGAAAGTGAGTGGTCGAATTTGCCTAATTCTCGAATGTTGCCTGAATCATTCAATATTGTTAATGAACGACACATTTAGAAATTCCATACATTTGAGATTATTGTGTAAATAGCGATTTTTCTAATCAACCCTAGACAAACTGTACAGATGCCTTGTGCGCGTGTTCAGTGGCTGTCAGTGCTTGCGACGTTATATGTTGCTCAAGTATTTTCCACATCAATTAGTGTAACATTGTACAATGTGAGGATGGTATAAAAAGTATTATTGTAGCATGAGCTTTGCAGAAAGTCGACTGTACTTCTGTCACAAACAATTCATTATAAGTCTGTGTATGAGTGATTTGTCCCGAATGCTCAACAATCGTGCGTCAGTGTCAGTGACGCTCACAATACTTGGTTTACTGTGACTGAAACAAATCTTATGTACAATATTGATTTGAGAGGTTTGACTGTTTTAGATCAGATTCAGTTGCACATGTTTGGTTCAATTGTAAAAACTTTTTATTTGAATATCCTCAAAGGATAACTTATATGTTGTAGTTATATTGTTGGCAATACATAATTGATGTACTTCTTGCAAGAACTAGAATTTTGGAAAATCATTTCTGAATTACACTGACAAGGAATATGTGAAATAAAGATCCATATATTTTACGAAACAATTTATTTATAGGTTCTACTTTTCACTCCTCTTAACTTCCTTGACTTGGATGCCTGGAAAAAATATCAATGTTAAAATATGCATCAACATCATCTGTAAACATTCCATTTCAAAAACTACTTTGCTCCACAATACCTGGGGGTAAGGATTGTTTCAATTTTTCGGCCTTCTCCTTATCAGTGATGACAAGTGTGTATAAAAACCTGGAGCAACGAACTTTGAATTTGACGTTTTCAGCATTTTTCTTTATTTTTACAGCTGCAAAGAAAAATGGCAAAATTTAGAAATACTGAGTACCAATTTCAATTCGATAAATTCTCATAAATTAGGAAACAACAGTGAGAACATATTCAAATATCTGGTCCATTGTTAATCAAGAGGAAATTTCATGTTCTGCTAAACTTGTCTTTTCTTTCAGAAATGTCAAACTTTTTAATAAACAAGATGCACTTTCTTCATTGTACTGTTGAATAATATTTTCACTTAAATTATTGAGAGAGATTTGCAAGTTAATCATTCTTTGAGATAATCTGATACAATTGGCATCTTGCATTTTTTTGACCCCCTAAAGAAAACATTTGGCAAATCAGATCAAATTTAGGGGAATATTGTGCAATTTAAAAAAAATTCTCATCATTTTTTCCATCTTGTGCAAATACTTTCAAAGTTGAGACACTTGAGAGTGACTTTCAGTTGTCGAGCGCCGCGTGACGTCATTTGGATACAGTCGTCGGCTGCTGCTACAGTAAATGTTTAGTCTAGCATGATTTTTTGTAATTGGCATGTTCTGTGATTTCTCAAAACTTGTTTCTACCGATAGTAGAGATTAATTTGTACAGTTAATGATTTTTTTCGAATTTTTTTCGGTACACGTACGTGGACTAAATTAATCGTTAAAGTTGGAATTATTAAAGCTCACTCGTTCGGACGATGAACTTGTAACTATGGGCAAATTACCCGAATCAGCTTTCACGAAACCTTCCTTTAGTTTGTTGACCACGTCATTGACTTTTATCTCTCAAAAATTCGGAGATAGTTGCAAAAAATCATGTTAGATTATATGTTTAAAGTATTGCAGCAACCGACGATTGTATCCAAATGACGTGACGCGGCACTCGACTACTGAGAGTCACTCTCACGTCCTTGACTTTGAAACTAACTGCACAAGATGAAAAAAATTTTGAGAATTTTTCTTCAAATTGCACAATATTCCTCTAAATTTGCTTCAAATTGCCAAACCTTTACTTTAGGGGGTCAAAAAAATCCAAGATGCCAATTGTGACAAGGCTGTAAGTACAATTAAAATATGCTCAAATTAATGCACAAATGTTGACTGTTTTCGATTTCTTCAAAGAATAGTTACACAGTGAATAATTGGTCCACGGTAATTTGTCATTGATTGTGGATAATTGGTCTAAAGCTAACTGTCATCAATTTGAATTAATTTTTCATTTTTAATGATTTTGGATAATCTTTCAACGGTTTGAGTTTCCAATTCAGAGCTCAAAGTCGATTGATAAGGCACAAATCTATGGAATCAGATGTGACTCCAAGGGCTATCATATAGAATGGTTTACGAGTCATCTCGATTAAGAAATTTTGAAAAAGCTTATTTAGAACATGATAGGTGAACAGCTACTTAAACTGGAAAAGTTAATTCAAAAGAATTATAATCATATATAGTATCATTCACCTCAGTACAGTCTCAAGATAAGATTCATATGTTGGGCACTCACAAATTTCATCATGTTCAATCACACGGATTCAAACTCAGTTTTTCTCGCCAATTGTACTTAGCACGTTAATATGACAATCTGGCTATATTGGATAGACCTTTTAAAGCTTCAACTGCAGAACAATTTGCACAGGCCATAATGATGGGATCCAAACCATCTTATTTAGCAAGAGTGGCTTGATATCGTTCCAGATGTAAACACTTGTTTAATGACGTCCAAACAACTTTCGAACAAATGGTGTCACAATGGTTTTTTGAAACCCCAGTGTCTTGGGGAAAGAAGGAGGAAAATTATCTGCATCAAGTTTTCAAAAACCATGACCACCTATGCCAGCAGAACACAAACAAATTCTTCCAGCTGTTTGAAGGATGAAATATAGAAAATGGGAGGATTCTTTAGCAGTCTTGTAACAAATTGATGTACATTATCAATTAATGTGAATACTGGTCGTACATTACATTCACAATAGTGCAAAATCCATCAATCCATAAAGTAATCATGCAATTGGAATGATTCTGTAACAATGACCAATAATTGAGCTGCCCTCCATCAGAAGACATTATTACCAAAGAATTTGATTAAAAAGATTTGGCTCGTTCCAAGTTTGTATTACACTGGTTGGATTTCCGTGGAGTTATATATGCTGATGTAAATACTTGTATCAGAAACTGTTTTACAAATCCAGGGTATGTAAGGTATTTTCAATCCTTAAATTCTCTAGGTCACTTCATTGCATAAATTCCAAACAAAACCACTAATGAGCTTCTTGAAGCAATAACTAGAACGTGAGGGAGAATGTGAGGGAGTGATTTCATGAATATGGTACTGAAAATGGTACTAAAAAATCAGTAGTAGGAACATGACGACGGAAAGTCAAGAGATTCAACAAAATTGTTGGCACCCCTCTCAACATAAAATGAAATTCATCATAATGTGGATGAGCCCTTCTTGAATTTCAAATCAACATTACATTGCACAATTTCAATAGAATACAAGCATCTGAGACAAAACTGACAACTACTCACATTTAGCATCTTTCCTACGAGCTTTTAGGAGAAAATCCTTGATTTCCTTGATTTCACGAGGCTGCAACAGATTAAACAGACTATAACCATTCATCACAGTATATCTACGGTAAAGACAGAGCCTACTGTCAACAATTCCCAGCTGTACACTATGATTAACAAAAGCAGATAGAAAGCAGATGGACAGGTTATCTGTCAGATCAATTTTGAACTACTCATCTTGAGCAGCAGTAAGAATGCAAACCACACCCTACATGAGATATTAGGACGAGAGAATTACTCTACATTGAAAATACATGATTAAAACTTACCATGATGACGTGAAACTGAAGTGCTGAGATAGAACACAGGAACAAGACCTGGAACACAGTAAATAACGAGATTCACTCGGATCTGGATAGAAAACTTTCAACAAAAACACAGAGGCGGATCTCTCCAACAAATCTCAGTTACAACTAAAATGAGTAGTTTCTCAAGATTTTGAAGGGAGAAATGGATTCATTTTACACAAAATGACGCATATACACACCTCACGAAACCGAGGCTGAGCAGAAAAGAGAAGATCGAAGACCTAGCCCGGCGCTGACGCACTCGCGTGAACCAGGTGAGGCTGGGTTTATTTGCCCCGCACAGGATGCCTACACATATGAGTTTTCGGCAAATTATAATAAAACAACGATAGCCTATGGCTTTTTATAGTGGTAAAATTTTTTTTGGCTTTGGAGAAAATATTTGAGATGGCTCCGAGCACGGGAGATGGACCCAGTGTCGAGATATCGCCTCGCCAATATGCTAATATTAAACAATTTTGATAAATGAACAAAAGTAGAAGAATTCAAACAAACTACAGTTTAGCAAGGAGGAAAATAAGATCTGTCCATATATATTTTTCAAAATTTTGCTTCAATACTTTCTAAACACAGATTTCACCCGGTATATATATATATTCTGTAATCCATAATCTATACGTGTGTTGACAGATAGACCTCTGTTCAAATTGAAATTAATCAAAATCGATTACAGATAATTAATCAAATTCTTCTGCCGCATTGAAAATTCAAGTCAAGGTCTTTTATTAGAATAAATTGTCATGCCCACAAGCTGAGACCGCGTTGATGTGGAAAGTATATACCTATTCATCGGTAGGCTGAAATCTATATATATATATATATATATATACATATAATATGTGCAAGACGCATACCTATACACTCATGCAACGTCAACTCTACGGCCAGCAGTCGGAATTCCATGCAGTAGTAACTCGGGCGTGGATACTCCAGATAAGTTCAAAACTGCCAATTTACACACCGGTATCCATTTAAGCGTATTCCGTCAGAAATAGTTCCACTTTGCTCTGTTGTCAATCTCCGCATAGGTAAATAGATACCAACTTATCAGGCACGTGTTGAGTCAGGGGAGTGAGTCATGATGAGTTATCATGATGATTGGTGAGTGTAACCTCCAGTCACTATGTGAAGCTCTCAATAAGAGCTCCAAAACCCACTCAATTCTCAGTTCTAGAGTAAAAAAGGAGGGTGTCGATTGCGGCTCCCAAGAGTGATAAGTAGATCAACTATTGAAAAACGTAGAACAAATAAAATGACAGAGGTGTATAATTTGGGACTTGAGGCAGTCACATGCCATGTATGGAATGAAGGACAGACAGGAATTGCACTATGTCCAAATAATAATGAAGTGCATGTGTATAAGCAAGAAGCATCTAGTTGGAAACTTTCCGAAGTACTACAAGAACACGATCAACGCATCATGGGTATTGACTGGGCACCAAAAACTAATCGTATTGTAACATGTGCTGCAGACAAAAATGCCTATGTTTGGACTCAAAACGCAGAAGGCAAATGGACGCCATCGTGGGTACTACTTAGAACTAATAGAGCAGCCACTTGTGTCAAATGGTCCCCAAAAGAGGATAAACTAGCTGTGGGATCTGGAGATCGAGTTATATCTGTGTGCTACTTTGCCTCAGAGAATAATTGGTGGGTGTCAAAGCACATAAAGAAGCCTTTGCGATCCACAGTAACTGCAATTGATTGGCATCCTGATAATCAGATCTTAGCTGCTGGCTCAAGTGATTACAAGACAAGAGTTTTTAGTGCATATATCAGAGATGTAGATCGTAACCTCAGTGAGAACTCTTGGGGGAAGAATTCAACACTTGGAACTCTCTTTGTTGAGTTTTCTAATTCTCAAAATGGGGGTGGATGGGTGCACGATGTAGCCTTTAGTCCAGATGGTACGAAGATTTGTTGGGTTGGTCACAGCTCATCAATTTGCATCGCGGACTCAGTAAAAGGCAATCTTGTTACACGTTTGTCTACTGAATATTTACCATTCTTACGTTGTGTTTGGCTTGACAGCAACTTCATCATTGCTGCTGGTCATGATTGCATGCCAATGGTGTACAAGGTAGATGAGTCTGGTAAACTGCACTTTACATCTAAATTAGACAATACCCAAAAAAAAGAAGCTGCTGGCTTGACTGCAATGAAGAAGTTTCAATCGCTGGATAGGCAAGCAAGAACAGAGATCCATGACAGTGCTCTTGATAGTATACATCAAAACACAATTACATGTATAAGGAAATTGTCTAAAACAAAATTCAGTACCAGCAGTCTTGATGGATTGTTAGTTGTTTGGGATACTAAAATGCCAGAATTGATGATGAATTCATTAAGGATCAATTAATCAGATACAAATTCTAGTTTTGAGAAATTCCTCTCCCAGTTGTTTCATGGAAACATCAGAATTTTCTTGTATTTCAATAAATGAACACACTTGAAGATACACATACTCACAAACTCTGTAAGAGTCTTCTAACTGTTAACTTCATTTTGTCTTTTATTATCCAATAATTGATACTGTGGTATTCAAAAATGCAATTATACAGTAGCTGTGAATACAGAGCTGTTCTATACTTTGTATTAATCTTTTGTATAAAGCTTTTCAATCAATAAATAACCTAATAAAAGATGAATTTTGTTAAGTGTAATGAAAATTTCAATTAATAATCTTTTACCTCAACTTTTTAGCTAGAGAGGATCTTGACTGTTGCTGATTAATGTAAAGACACTTCATTCTTGATACCTATTTCTAGCACAATTCACTTGAAACTCATCCCTTATTTAGTTGGAAAGTCTCACCTCTCTTTAAAGTACAACACCTCCATAGAATAATAGATGATGGTTCATTCCAGCGAATCATCGATATTTTTGAGATGCTTTGGCATTTGACAATTATAGTATTGAACATCCCTACAATTTATAAAAGATGCTTTTACTAATTAAAGCCAGTATACTCTGCTGAGATGCTGCTGAGATCTCGGACGCATGCACTCCATTTGGCTTTGCTGCGTATTTTGGCTTTGCTGTTTGTTAAATTGAAATATGATACACCAAGTGACTTGAACCAATAAAAAATGATTCATGCGTTCGCTAGCTAGTTTAAAGATCATTTATCAACATTTTTTTCAAAAAGCGGTGTTATTTTGCTTAGCCGCTAAAAATCACACCAGAAAAATTTTGCTGAACGGATTTTAATGAGCCGTCACTAGTTTTCTTCGTCTCTTCTTCATCTTCGAAATGTTTCTTTATGTATTCTATGGATACCCAACTTTGTAGTTGGTTTTCGAGTGATTTTTGAAGCCTCCGTTTTTTATATTGAACAATTAGGGGCCAAAATGCGTCAATTCCGTCCCTTGTTCAGAACACAATCTTCGCTATGGAAACCAGTACTACGCCTATCCAAGGTTGCTAAGCCCTATGCCCAATCATTATTTCAAATTGAATACTTTGGAGTGAACCGTTTCACCATTTTACGAAACGAAATAAAAAATTCAGCTTTCGCACGGGCAGACGACTTTTTGTCCGGAGATTTGCACCAAAAGTGCTGGCACAGCACTAATAACGGCGGCAAATGTCCCGATCGTCGATACCTATGGCCCTTTGTACTTGCCGAGTTATCATCCAAACGTCCCAAAGGCTTGAAAAAAAATACGGTAGAGCGGCTCTAGAATCGAATCTGTGTAGTAGTGGGCAGTTTGAACGTGTTTTTGAAATCGCGTACAAATTTTTCGGTCGATTCCGTCCCCGTGGTGTGCTCCCCGTGGTGTGCCGCCTCCCCTAAATACTGTATCGCTTAGTGAGACGCATTTTTTCGTAGTATTTTATCCCGGAGTAGTGAGAGCACTTTCAAGGCGGAATGTCAATTCCGTCCCCCTCTCGGTCCCTTATAAAACATGCCGTAGTTTTCCCTGGAATCCATCTCGGGCTATGTGACTCTGGATACTTGTTTCTGATGCCCAAACATGTCAGAATCAAACCTATTACCCGAAACTCATTTTGATGACCAATCGATACAAAACTTGAGAATTTCCCCTTTAGATATGTATGTAGCAAGAGTATGAAATGTGGTAAAGATCGGTGTGGTAGTTTTCTCAAAAAAATGCACAAGAAAACTCTCCCGTGGGGCGGAAGAAAGGGGCTTCGCCCCAATAATTCATCTTATTGATTTTTTTTATCAATAAAAGCTCGCAACACTGAGTCTTTCTCTTTTCTTGTTATATCTATCAGTGATCACTCGCACAACGAAGAAATAGATCAACTCAAAACCACTCATAATACTAAAACCTACGAAGAGACCAAGCAAACCGCCAAATGAAGCTAAAAGAAGGAGTTTATCATTTAAATTTTTCCATTAAATTTGATGAAACCGAATTATGAGATTCTCAAGACTTGTCAATTCTTACCAAATAAATTTTTCCAATTGTAATATACATCTCGTCGATACTGTGTGGATACTAAATCAGTGAAAAATACGTTGATGAGGCTAGTATTTTCATCCTTTATCGCTTTTCTGTAAAAAAATCGAATTACATTACATCTGATCTCAAATTAACATATTTAGCTCATTACGGTCTAATCGGTGTATCATCCTCACATTCGGTGGATATTTTTTTTTTATTTGATGGTCAAGAATTTGCATCCGTCGCGTAAATTTTAAATTCATATATTATAAACTGTACTACAAATCTCATCGAATGGATTTTTTACCTCGGAGCTTCGAGGTAGAAGCTGTTCGAGTCGGACCTTCTCTAACTGAAGGTGAAATCGCCCTGAAGTCTCCGAAACCTCGAAGTATGGCTCGAAGTTTGAAATAGCTGATCAACTTGTATTTTGTGAGGGAATCGAGTTGTCAACGGCTATATTAAGTTGTTGATGAGTTTTATCTAAGTTTAGAGCATTAGTATGGCCCATCTACGCCCGTGTTCAGAAGTCATATTAGCATAAATAGTATACTAGCATTGTCAAGATTCATAGCTGTCAATCGGAACGAAGGGCCACTTAGATAACTTCATTTTCTACCAAAACGAGATAGTCCCGAAAGTTCTGGCTAGATCAATGTCACGCAAGTTTGGCACGCTACTTGTCAATTTGTACTGCTATGAAAACTCGTCGATCTTCAATTATGAAGTTTAAAAATTCTATGAAATCATCTTTTATTTAAATCATTTAGCTATTTTCGAGAGACCTCAACACACGAAATCATCTTACCATCTATTGAAAAGTTACAAGGCCTCTTCGTCGCATGTTGAAATTTTTCCACGAGTGGCTCAAAATAGCCCCATTTGACGGTAGAGGTAAATCTTTTCAGAATGTTCAACGATTGACGGCAGACACTGTGTTTTCGGATTTGCACCACACATGACGTTTCGGAATCTTCAGAGCATGATGTACTCAGAATTCTTCCATCTTTTCACTTTTTGAAATCAAAAGTAGAAGATCTCCGAGATTTCTCTCTACATTATACAAATAATGAATGAATCTATTACAATCCGTGGAATCCATGCATTTGCTCTTCCAATATTTCGAGATAAAACTCTAAGAAATTGTCAGCATTGTTCGAGGGTGCATCAAAGCTTATACATATAACTAATATTTCAGAGCCTGAATCTCAGTATCCACCCATGATATTTTACATCAGCTCAATAAGTTGAGTCTTATTTTCAATAGCTTCAGCTTTGTCCGAAGGCGTTTCTTCCACTTGTGAGGTGCGGGGCCCTTTAGAAAACGAGGATCAAGTTTTGCAACCATAAAA
>JAPYYZ010007052.1:0-12848 GCA_030522705.1 Eretmocerus eremicus | reverse complement strand
TTTGTTACTTCAACAAAGTTTCATTTGTCGAACCAACCAACTGCTTTCCAACCAACTTTAGTTTGTCACTTCAACCAATCTTTTTTTTCCGTGTAGGAAAAAATCTACAACTTTCCCCCGATGATCATTCTTTTCGCGGATCTTGGTCCATAGACAACTTTTGGTATGCAAATCCAGTCGTTCAGAATATTTGAAAACGAGAACTATCATGAATAAATTTTGAATTGTGTTGTAACAAGTTCTGCATGCTTGTTATATGTTCAAAGTGGGTGACAGCTTTCTATGCGGTCCTAATCATATTCTGATGAATATTTGTCCTTTCTCAATGAAGTTTACAATTTCAGAGAAAACTTTAAAATTGCGTTTTTTTGAGTAATTTTTTAAGTATTTTTGAGTAATTTTATGATTATGGAGTGCCGTCAGAACTCAATTCAAGTGTAGATTAGATAGTATAATTAGCTTCCCTACAACAGTCCAGAGACCATTTCGCCTCTAAGAAGCCGAATATGCCTTTCCAACCAATTGCCGGAAAGTCTTCTTGATCTCTCGTGGCACTGAAGAAAATCCGAATGATGAAATAATTATTCCAGTAACTTCTTGAAACTACAGCCTGGGTGAATATGTAAGTAGACATTTTAGTACTTCTTTTGAGGTATTTTTTTTTTCTTTTTACTTTTGACGCGCGTTTTATGAAGATATTTCATGAAATTTACTACACATTCAATATATTAGAGCAATAGTATGTCATCATCTGTAACACATCATGAGAAGTTGTTATTGTACATTTTTCCTTTCTATGCTTCACAAATTTTGATTTTTCACTGCACATTTACTGGCTCTCGGAGTTCTTACGTCACAAAATGTCATTATCAATTTGTATTTAATTGAAGACTCAATAAACTGGATAATTACAAGAGATTCATTGACTCGACTGCCATTGCGAGAAGGCTGGAGGAGCAGAGAGTACAGTGGGGAGATTGAAATCTCGTACGAAAGGAAATGACAGTCGTGACAGCGATTTTCAAGAAGGTGTATTTGCAAAGCACTCTGCACCTCACGAAACTAAATTCCGTCAAAACAATCAAGACTGAGTACACAAACTGAAACTTGGGCTTGGCTTTGAATGACCTGTTTCCATCATCGACTGCAACTCGTATTTGAAGCTAGAGAGTCAACTCTCTCATTCTATACGCTGTGAGCTAAAAGCTAGTACATACAAATAAGCTGAGTAAGCTTTCAGCTACTCAAGTTATTCCCAAATCCAGCAGGTGCATGGCAATGGTCTATCTGACGTTTGGGGAGCTCGAAATCTTAGCGAAGAAAAAACTTGGTCATCCTGCACACGATATGAAAACAACGCCGAGGATCGAGGAGTGATGTCAATAATCTACCGAACATATAATACGAGGCGAAAGAAGCAACAGACGGAAAAAAGCGATGAAAACCGGTTGGGACTACCCATTGGCGGCAACTCCCTCGTGATACGTCAATAAAGCCAAGTGCCGTCTCTGAATCTGCTCAAAGCATGGACCACTATGGTCATCTCTTTCGCGAAAAAGCAACTGCCGCGCGGAGGAAGAGAGCTCTTGAGGCGACGCCGCCAGCTTGAGAAGAGACTCTCGTCTCTCCATTTGGCAACGAGTTTGGCACATAGACCCGCGCCTCTCTGTGATTGTAACTGCACAAGACGAAGAGCAAACGCCGCGACTTCATCCGAGCTTGCTCAACAAGATCGAGCTGTTTCTTCTCGGCAAAGGCTCCGGTAGCTAGGTATACACAAGACTCGCGACAATTCGTAATCCGGGCAAAGGGCAACGTCTACGAGGTTTACTCGCTTAATGGCATTAAACCAGAAAGCACTGGCCGAGAGCTAGAGCTGCCATGCGGAAGCCGGGCCGGGCGCTGTTTGATTTCCTACCCCGTGACGTTTTCGTTTCCGGCGCAAGTGCCTCTGGACTGATTGATCGAGAGAATACGCTGTTATTGCGGTGAATAACTGCATGGCGAGACTTTTACCGCCACCCTCTCAAGAGTCCGTACGTATATATACAGCCAGAGACAAGAAGGTACGGTTGGACCGGTCTAATATCCCACATCATTAGTCAACGTGCTCGATACAGGACTCGATTGAATAAGTATACAAAGATAAATAGTTAATTCTCGACAAAATAATATATTTATAGAGGTGTGAGTATGGTAGTTCCTCGAAATTACAAGTTCATACCGAAAATCAACGATAACTGCATTCCGGAATAAAGATTAAGACAAAATGAAGCAAATCTAGAATAAATTAATCGTTGATCGATAGTTTGGTGGAAATCCAGTGCATCCAAAAAGTATCAAACCCTTCCCCATCTCCCCAGACAGAACTCCCATTGGAAAAGCGAAACGCTTTTCCATATCAAATATTGTTTTGTAACAGAATATCAGCTTGATAATGAAACTGAATCCGTCTCAAAACCCCATGGGTACCCTGATCGGTCCTTTTGTGGAATGGTGGTTCTCACTGTTCTTAGTATTGACATACAAATCTCGACAATCATAGAATAAACTAGTCTGGGTCAATTTTAACGAAAGTGGGAGATTGCGTGACGATACCGTAGTTCGAAGCATTGAAAATGAATTATCACGGAAATTTTGTCCGCTCCAATAAGTTACACTAAGCAATAGTTTTTCAGCCCCAAAGCAACGTTTTGTAGCGAGTAACGCTTTGCTTTTAGAAGTAGTTGACCCTTAAGAGCTGAAAGTTACCATGCCTCAAAGTGTTCCAATCTTTTTCGTGGGAGATGTAAATTTTGACATGACACGGGGCTGACATAATTCTGACTCTTTTTTAAGTCATAACTTTTGAGGACCTTATTTAACGCTTGAGTGGTGAAAATAGGTTCCCAGAATAATTGATTTGCGATGAAGATAACCCCACTGGGTCGTCATCGAACGGTTCTAATTGTCCAACCAAGCCTGGACACGAAGTTACGAACTTTCCCTGAGAACATACCAGATGTGTATTTTCATTGAATTGGAGATAATAATTGACTGGTGTAGATAATAAAATAGAAGGAAAGACAGCTCTCGATATATTATACATTTTAAAGTATAAGCATGCACACCACTAAGATAATTCATCAAACGATTGCGTTTTTCAGACTATCCATCATAATCTCATTGCAGCTGACATTTGCACGTCTGCGAGTCGCAAAGATTGTGTTACTATAACCACAGATGTAAATGACTCAAACTTTTCATCGAGAAGTTTGGTCCTCTGCTTACTCCTTTGATAACAGATTCTGCCTCCAAGTTTCTCACAAAGTTGGACGGACAAAAGTTTGCTTCATGAATGATGGAATCTGAGGTTGCCACGAAAGTCTTAACTGACTGTTTATCATTAATGCCAGCTGTACTCATTCACAAATTCAGATAGAATTATCTAAATAATGAAATCAAGTCATAAATAGTTAAGATCATTTGGCAGAGGGAAGAAATCACGATGAACATGCAATCGATGACTTGTGAAAATAGGTAATGAAGATCATCGCCAACAACATAGCTATAGCTCATGGATTCGTGCCATGATACCAGGCCAATACGGTAAAACTCTGATACGTCGAATCCTAACAATTCACAAAAACAATATCAAGTTCGCGCGAATTCGAGTTACCAACAATTCAATTTGAGAAAGTGGTTTTAAAGAGATTTCGACTAACAGAAGTTCTACGGAAGTAGTGCTTTCCAATTCGTGATTCATTATTAATTCATTTTTCAAATTTTATTTCGTATTGAGGGTCCCGCAGACTCTTTTGTGAAAATGAATATAGAATTCGGCCAAAACGTCACTGCTCACATGCATATACAATTCTCCTTCGAGTCCGAATTCAGGGCATGCGTTTGTGAACAGAATCTTCCACAGGATCTCGTGATCCACTTTGTTTATTGCTGAATGAGCGTGATCTACTATTCTTACAGACGTACTCATTTTAAAAACCAGACGAAAAACAATGCCATATATAATTCTTCCACCGGACCACTCAAAACTTGCTTGGAATTTCTGTTCGAGTTTATGAGTATCCTAGAAGTCCGCAGTAGAATTGAAGCTTCTTGCAAACGACGAAGTCGAACGAATATTATTGCCATGGCACTGACTGAATCATTTGGAAGTTACTTTTTTGACATCTGAGTACTCTAGCTCTCTGTTGCTTTCACGAGAAAAACCATTGGATTCGAAACCAAATGATTTTTACTTGGTCAACGGCATGATGTCATGCTGATGCTAAATCTGAAGAATAGAAGTAAGAATTCTGAGATGGTTTAGATGCCTGCGTTTTTGTTCTGACCTTCTCAATCGCGGCCTCAATCACTTTTGTGTCAATGGATGAAGGAGATATGTTCAATTCCCGTTCTTCACTCTCTTTCAGGATTTTCTCCGCAATTTATTTTGAATTCCGTTTCATTTCGTTATCAATAGTTGCATTACTTTCTATCTAAAGATTTCAATCATAGTCATCATACATACGAGAAACTCATCGTGTTTGATACTTACTGTCGAGTGATTATCTCAAATTACCGCTATAACAAGATAAAACGAAATATTTCGGTGAAAACCCTGCTCTCTATCGTAACTTTTGGCATGCCATATAAACTTTGAATTATAGCGAATACTGTATAGGCCCATATTGAAATTTCGAATTACCAAAGCTTATTTTGAGTATCATGTACGTGAAATTTATACATAGAATTTTTTAATGACTTAAAACGAAAAATACTAAGCAAAGGTTATTACGGTATCACAGAATGAAGTCACGTGAAAATGAAGAAGTATTATAGCGTATCAAAGACGTTTACAAAGACACAAATAAAGCCAAGATTTGCAAGAATATTATTCAAAAGGCAATGAATCAAAACAATACCCGGTCACCTGAAAGGAGAAAATAGATGCAAACTGTGATACATGGTGAACAGTGACGAAAACAAGCCGGATGAACTCTTTCAACGTCACTGGCAAGGTATGCAAGCTTTTTCAAACACACGTGAATTCTCCCCAGCTCCCTGAATTATTATGATCCTCACATATAACCATTTTATCACACGCGGGCTCACTACGAGATCGCACTATACCGCAGAAATGTGGCAAACACAGGCACAGAATAATGCACGGGAGTGTGCAATAACACGAGATAGTTTTGTGAAGCGAACGTTTACGCATAACGACAGAAATTTGAACTAAATACGAAAAGATCTATCGCTTCACTGGACACAATTCTCCCCAACCAAGGGGAAAATTTAATTTGATGTCACGGGGGGGGGGGGGACGATCGTATCTCATAGATACGATCGTTTCCCAACGATCATAGATCCAAAGGTGGTCCAGTGTGGAAGCAAACTGCAATCCATGAAATATCTCATCTAACAATTCTTAGAGCTTTTTTGTATGCTCAGTCAGGTGAACATGTTCTATTTTTAGCTCGTTCCTTGCAATTGAGGCAAAATACAATCGAAATGCGATAACATGCACGTATAGTGTGTCAACGAGCTAAGTGTGAATGTGCCTACGAGTTTTACGATGTGATTATGGACATTTGATCCAGCTGTTCCATATGGTATTTTGCTGAGTGTGCTTAGTTGAGATATGATGGTGTAATCTGAAGTTTTTGTTTAATTAACGCATTCTCGACCTCTTTTTGAGGTTATTTTGTGGGACATACAGTTTTAGTTGTAATCTGAAATTGATATGAGAGTTTCCATATTCTGTAAGTTGAATCTTAATCTATCACGGATCCTCTTATTAATTGATGTGCCAGGAAGCGTTCAGTTGTGAACGATAATTCTTTTCAGCATTTCTCTCGAAATGACATCTTCATAAAGAGGTCAGGAAGAGAATGAAGCTTTGAAGTGATTCACAACTTTGTACTCATTCATCGAAAATGCGGATCACTTACAATTGGAAAAAACGAGACAATGTGCAATAGTTTTATTTTGGAAGTTCGCTATATCTTGAATATTATTGTATTTTCAATGATTCTGAGAAATTCACACGAGTGCATGTTAAATAGTTCAAAATTTGAGAAAACTTCTACAAATTTATGCTTACCACCACATCGTTCGATCAATTTCCATCAAAGATGGAATACATCCCTCGAAAAATTCTGAAAATTTAGAGTATTTCTAGTTACTGTTCTATGTTTTTCAGGCGTGAGCTTGCTTATACATCTAAAGCGTTGAGTTCTGCATTCCAAAAATTATATATATCTATGTATTATGCACACGTGCTCAAACGAGAAAATATCCTGACAAGTATAATTTGCTAATATTGGCTATTGAAGCAATGGTTTAAGGAGGCTCGAGCATGTAAAGTCGTACCTCAGTAGAGCTGGTCTTCGATACAATGAATCGCGAGATGAATCGCCCATTGTAAACTCACGATTGGAATGCCACAAAAATGGTTTCTTTGCTAGAAAGAAGAGACAGATCACTTGATCTTTATGTACATATTTTTTATGAAATCCAAATAAGATATATATGAAAAGGAATGGATGTCAAGGTATTTTGCTGCATACACAAATGATAGACTCATTTTTACTTTTACTCTATAATATCCATATTGATTTTGTATTTTAGAAATCATGTCACAAGGAGAGAGTGCATATGACGCCCCGATAAAAGTCTACCTGGTGTATTACCATCTGAATCTTGAATTGAATGCTGAATGCTAAATTGTTTTTCGAATTTTGCGAGCGCGTTTTGCATTACAAAGACAATACTAAATACAATCAACTTCAGCTGGTAGTAGGTATGAGTTTCTGTGAGATTTAGAAGCTCGTATGTCCGTATTCTATCTTCTCTATAGATCATCCGCTATGGGCTGACCCGAACATTTATGAATAATGGAGAGCGATTTGTAGCCAGATGCAAGCACACAGTTTCTGCAGTTTCTAGCTAATGCGAGTTTCTTGTAAATGTCCTGACACTCGATTGTACGGACAAAAAGTTGCTCGAAATGGAATAAATGTTCTGCACGGTATCGAATATGTACTTATACGACATCGCGATCATTTATTCCTCTGAGGACATAATATTTAACCAAAAAAACTCGTACAGGGACGAATTTTGCTTCTTCAAGAAGAGGGAGTATTTTTATAATATGTTTGCCCAAAATCACATCTTCCCGTTCTATACTTTCTCTCATTCACTTGGTAAACATAGTAGGAATCCTTATGGTTTGTACAATTATTTAGTCTATTGGACAAACTACCTATGTGAGTAGAAGAAAAAGCCCGTATATCAACAGTGATCTTATCTAAACCCGTGTGTGTACTGTGCTTTTTGTGAGACCCGAAGGGTCAATCAGGTGGCAATTCGTAACGTACTGGTAAGATCTCACGCCACAGTTCCTAGTATTTGCCCAAAGATGAAGACAATAAGGTCAAACCCCGATGAGTGAGACGCTGAAGAATATGAGACCCAACACTTATAGGATCAGCGCGTGGGTTACCGTCCTTTCCATTTGCATGACCCGAGGTATGGCCGCTTTTAATGTCAAAAATGTGTTCGGATGCAAGTACAAATATACGTACATTTCCTGTTTCCTTTTTTTTGCATGGGCTTTCCTGGACAGAGTACATACTCACGACTGATTCATAGAAAGTGCAAGAATGCAACAGACCCTCCAACGGGCCCTCGGGCCACCTCAATACAATAAACCATCAATGGGACCTTTTTTCTTATGTGAAATAGTTTTCCCAACAACCTCAAGAACCTTCCTTAGGGCGTCTGACGCGATAAATCGATGGGGCGACTTCAGATTCGTAATGAGCGCCTCATCCGCTATTTCTAGTTTTGTTAGCTATACCAACTAATCAACTACCCTAACCAGACTACGCGAGTAGTTTTTATTGGTTCAGCTTGCAATATCCAGCAAGACGCGTCAGAGCTAGTCTGACAGTGGCGATCGGTGGCGATCCCTTGGGCGTCGTTCGATCGTCGACCCTGTCACTGATGTGACGGCGGGGCAGATTAAGCCCTCACGCGCAGCTCTGCAGCGAGGAATGAAACGTAATCACACACCGGACGCGTCTCTCTGCAGCGGCGCGCGGGCAATGATAACGATAAGCCGCGGCAAAAAGAGATGCGCGAAAGGTGCGTGAGAGGCAAAAATAGCGAGCGCAACGAACGCAATCGGCACCAGTGCCATGCGGACCGGCTGACCCGTACAGATTCACCGGGACTGATTAAATGATCAATATTCCGCGCCTATAGCATCTCCCCCCTACCCCCTCTCTCTTTCTCGGGCATTCGCCAGGGGGAGGATCTGGCGAGAGGAGCGACGAATAAAAAGTTGGATCGAAAGAGCGCGCCGCGAGTCTGCGGACGGGACGAGGTGGCAGTCGCTCTTTTTTTTGCCGAGGCGCTATATTGCGTTAATTATTGTGTCCCGGACGCGCCGCAGACTGACCGACTTAATGGGCCGGCTTCTTGCATTCGCTGCGGCCCTTTTTTATTCGGCTCGTCCTCAGCCGGAGGCGCGACATGCTAATCACTCGCGACGCTCGCTTCAATTCGCACAAGATGACGCGCGACGACGACGGCGGCGCGCGTAACCAAGTGGCGTGTTTGCCTTGACGAGTGATTGCTTTAGGGAGAGAGAGGGGGGGGGGGGGAGAGAGGGGGGGGGGGGGGGAGGGAGAGAGAGAGAGAGAGAGAGAGAGAGAGAGAGAGAGAGAGAGAGACACAGTCCCGAGGCAATGAGCGACGCCCAAAGGGCGGATTCCGGAATAGCTATGCCCTGATTACCAGCCAATACCATCGTCGTTGTTGCTGTCTTGGCCAGGAGAGGGTTCACCTTGTTGGAGACCGGTGCACCGCGCTGGCGGCTAACATATACTCCCACCTGCGAGGACGCTCTCCAAGATGTTACGAACCTACGTATAGAGAGCTTGTGTTTGTGCGGTCCACCTTGAGGTAGGTATGGTGTAGCTCTCAGTACGATCCACAAGCGAGCGAGCGAGATGACACGTGCGAGAGACGATAAATTGGTCCGTCGATCGGTAGTTGGTGCGAGGTGAGAGGAGGGACAGCTTGCAAGGCTGAAGACAGCTGCGCGGCAAAAATTACAGCCGCTGATCCGCGCGCGCGAAAAAGTGAATAAAGAGAGAGATAATGGTGCCTTGGAAAAAAATTTCCATAATTCGTCGTTGGTCATGCAGTGGCCCATTAAGGTGATTTAATAATATCGGCCTCGATCGACGATCTTTGCTGCAACTCACAAATTATCACGAGCATTGGGAACTCGCGAGAGTCCTAAATTGGCAGTCAAGGCTTGGGCCTGATCCTTTCAATGACCAACGTGTACTGGTTATTGCACGCCACTATACTTTCACCGCAAAATTTCTTGAATAATGCTACACCATGATTTTTCGCGAAGCTACAGGCTGTCAAATTTAGCAACAAATAGCATTTTATGAAAAATAAGCCAAAAATCATAATTTTTCATGAAATAATTACTATTGTTTTGATTGTTTGTTGTAGAGGAGAGGTTTAGGGACCTCTCAGTTTTTTTGAGCCACCTGGCATTGTTCATAAAAAGTTTAAGTACTCTGGACATGAGACCTTTCGGGATAAACAAATTGAATTACTCTACGACTAATAGACGAATCTCTCTGAAAATTTATGTACGGTTTTGTGTCACTAATAGCTATATGATCCATAAGTTTGAGCTGTATTGGTCGAGAATTGTTGGAGTAATAGCAATAGGCGAAATGATACTTGTGCTCTTCGACGTTATGTCAATACCCGATTTATGGAATCATCATACCTGGTAGGTTCACTACCGAAAAAAAAAAAACAGAAATTGCTACTAGGAATTTTCGTTTTGGAAGATGCTATAATTACTAATCAAAATGGGTCGGAGTTATCGAGCATGCAACAGGCGTCGCAGTTTATCGATTCAACAAATGGTTTAGAGTCGGAAAAATACTTGAGCAGCGCACCCCTGGTCAATGGAACAGTATAAAAACTGCCCTCCGGACACGCCCCTCGTGTTCCCGTTATTTAGTACTCGCGGTTCTGTGGGAGGAAAAGGCTTTGTTGATAGAGGCTGCGGCTAATTTAACCACGGGATCATTAGACGCTTTTATATCTGCCGCATAATTCAGGGTTGATGCTGCTACCGCCACTGCTTCTACATCCACGCTGCTCTCGACCGAAGATCTGGCTCGTCCTTCTTTTCGCCAGCTCATTTCCTTTTGTTGTCGTTCTGTCGTATATATATACGGTGATGGCAGCGCGTGAAGTGTTACTCCTAGAGCGCTTTTTCGCCCTCTTCCTCTCTCTCTCGGTGTACTTTTTTGCGAGCGCGAGCTCGGGCACGGTGTTGTTATTCCTCTCCGCGGCTGGAAAAACTTTTAGCCGAGCGAAAGGCTTACGAGCAAGGCTGTCGCCCGGATCGTCTTCATTTGCATATATCGCCTTCCGTTGAAATGCCACCACCGCCTCCGGGATGAAAGAGCTTTTGCTCCGTGCCGCTCGGAATCGACCGCCGCTCTGGGGTAAATGGACGGAAGGAACATTTCAACATTCAATTTTTTCGCTGCATTTTTTTGTACTATTTCGTTGAGTCGCTTATGTCGCTTCAAGGAATCAATATGCGTACTACGGCGTCGAGTTCGTGCCCAGTTCTCAGGAGATCGCACGGAACCGTGTGGGTAAACTGCTGAGACTTGTTTCAACCACAGATTATTTTTCAAGCATCATAGAGAGAAATGAGTATGGATGGATATTACATTTAGAGACAATAACTCTACTGAAATAGATTCGTTCGAAAAATGTTTGTATCTTGCGGCAATAATATAATATCTTATGTAGGAACCGTTCTCTGTAAAAACGGCGTAAGTTAATTTTCCCTATTTTGAGAAAAACCAGTTTCAAGTTTTGGTTGTGAGCATTTATTATTTATCGATTAGTTTCACCAGTACGAAATTTTTTATGTGGACAAATATACTATTTCTGAATATATTCTCATACAGCTAGAGTTCGATGAAATTCATTTGAATGATTGTAATGACTGAATCTCAGTAACGAAAGTGAACGAATCATATATTATATTCAAGGTGGTTGTTACGTCGTCGCAAATGAAATCAGCCCTGAAAGGGATTTAAATTTTTGAAAGATCCTTTACTAAGCACGGTGAAATGTGAGAAATTTCTCTTGATTTTTCATTTCAGTCTGTATAATTGATCGCCATTCAAGCGTTCTCTTAATTCAAGCCAACCCAACTACGGAATGAAGTTTTCGCAAAATTATGTATCTGTTAAGGGCTTATCCATAAACCACGTGACCACTTTAGGGGGGAGGGGTCTAGTCTGGGACTAGCCTAGAGCCTAGCAAACAGCTAAGCGAAACGGGGAGGGGGTGGAGGGGTCTCTCTCTGAAAATCTTGGAAATCGGGTGAGGTGGCTAATGAATCAGTCCTACGCATGGACTTATGACGCGATGCCCATCTAATTTTCCTTTTTATTAACCCATTCTCGCCTCGAGCTGATTGAGTGATGTTCTTTCCGTCTTTTATGAAGTTTCAACTTCCATTCATTTGCGAATATTGAGATGTTCTGCAGCTCATTTCCAGGCTCTTTTAATAAACCTTCGAATAAATTAGCGTAGGCCCCACAATTCATTTGAAAACATGTTTTTGAGTCGAAAGATGACAAAAAAGATCAAAATCACAAGTATCAATCTTTTTGTATTGTATTTCCCGTCACATATAATGTGTGAACGTACTCGGGGTTTTATTTTCATCTTTTGGTATTTTTCGAACATTCAGACATTTTTTGGAAGTTACAAACTTTTCAAAATCATAATTCCACTATGTCGTCTACAGACGAAGTTTGAAGTGGGAGGCTTGGTGAGATATGTTACATGGACAGGGAGGGATTATTAGTTCAGATGCTACTCAGCCTCAGCATAAAGGGACTAAAATATTTGAAAAAAGAATATGTATAATTTACGAACAGGAGTATACTAAAGATTTCTATAGTCTTCTTGCGACACACTGCGCAGTCTGTGACATAACGTCAGGTGCATGCAAGAGTTCAATAATTGAGGTTAGCATTCTCGAAAAATCGTATATCTCACCTGAGTACGGACGTGTATTAAAATTTCCTTCGACTTTCATTTGTAACTGTTGAAATATTTTTGAATAAATCCCAGTAAGTCTGAGATATCTCTGATGAAATCATTATATAATTGAAACCACAAGTTTCCACCATGACGCCACTCATCACACTCAACGTCACTCACGAGATTACTTGATGAAAGATCAATCAAGTAGGTCAATTAAAGGAGAGAGAAAAAAATTCGTGAATGAAAATTTAGGAAGTTCCCGAAACTTCTCAAGAGCACGTTTCCATGTGACGGATGAATGTTTCTCCGAGCGCACGTAAGCTAGAGTGCTGGAAGAAGGCTAGAGGAATGTGAGGGTGTTTTCTCGCTTGGCTTGAGGCAGATTTGCTGGAATAGGAAAGCTCGAGGTGAGAGAATAAAATCGATCGTGGCAGTGGATGGAACGAGAGATCCCTGGTGCTCAAATGTCCCAAGAGACACTTCGCTTTTACATAGTGATCTCGGAGCGGTGCGAGAGTACGCAGTAAAAATGGTAGGTATGTAGATGCGAGAATGCAGCAAAGAGATTGAATCAGCCAAATATGTAAATAGGATTAACGAGTAGAGACTAAAAAGCAAATTAGGTTCGTAAATACCAAGATGCCCGCGTGGAAAAAAAACTGTGGGAAAACCGCGGGAAATTTTTCCTGGGAGAACTGTGGCTCCACCATTGGAAAAACATGGGAAAAGTGTGGCTTCTG
>JAPYYZ010007046.1:0-16024 GCA_030522705.1 Eretmocerus eremicus | reverse complement strand
CTCTAGTGGGTACCAAAGTCCTAAATAATGGACCAAACTCCTCTGACAGCTGAAACACAACTAAACGAAGAGAAAAAAAATTTTTCAAAATTATTTTATGGACTCGTCAAAAAATTTACAAGCGAATCTACGATTTTCGGCTATTTCAATTTCTGAGGCAGTTAGGAAGACTCGAATTGGATCTTACAAGTAGTGATTTGATAGTTTCTTCAATTACCTACCCAGTGCTTTTTTGATCGTTGAGATTGGTTGAACCGTTTCGAAGTTATGAGCAAAATACGAGGACAGTTTTCGTTTTTCCAATTATTTGAAATTATTAGATCAAATCACCAATATAGGCCTAGCAATAGCAAAAAAAAATTCTTCGGCCCAGGAAAAATTTCTCAGATCCTCTCCCAACACCCCGAATCGAATAAAAATGCTTCGGGAATTCTTAAAAAATAGGTGCAGAAAAGTTCTAAATTCGACGTGGAACCCCTCAGCGTGAGGCCAGGGTTATATGAGCCGTGGGACCTCGTGGGTCCTCGCGGGATCAGTGTGGAACCTGTAGAATATGACCCACGGGACCTCGTGGAACCTCGTGGGACCGCGTGACACGCCATGTCACCTCGTGGAATCAGCGTGGGATGCAGTGGTATAGCGTGGGGCCTGCGTTATTTGAGCTGTGGGACCTCGTGGGACGGATCGAGATCAGCGTGGGACGCAGAGAGATAGCGTGGGGCCTGTGTAATATGGCCCATGGGACCTCGTGATACCTCGTGAAAACCGCGTGAGACGCCACAAGACCTCATGGGATCATCGTGGAACGCAGTGGAGAAGCAGAAAACCTGCGTTATACGAGCGATCGACCTCCGTGGGACCTTGTGGGATCAACGTGAGACGCAACTGGATGGCGTGGGACCTGTGTGATATGGCTCGTGGACCTCGTGGGATCTCGTGAGATGCCACGGGACCTTGTGGGATCAGCGTGGGACGTAGTGGTATAGCGCGTGACCTGGGTTACATGAACCTTGGGACCTCATGGGACCTCGTGGGACCTCGCGGGATCAGCGTGAGACTTGTGTAATATGACTCACGGGACCTCGTGGGACCCCTTGGGACCTCTCGGGACCGCGTGAGACGCCATGGGACCTCGTGGAATCAGCGTGGGACGCATCGGTATAGCATAGAGCCTGCGTTATATAAGCCGTGGACCTCGTGGGAACGAATGAGATCAGCGTGGGACGCAGAGAGATAGCGTGGAGCCTGTGTTATACGGCGCATGGGACCTCGAAGGACCTCGTGAAAGCCGCGTGAGATGCCACGGGACCTCATCAGATCAGCGTGGGACGCAGTGGGGTCGCGTGAAACCTCCGTCATATGAGCCGTGTCACAAAGAAAAGGAGCCATCAGTCCCCAGTTTCCACCATCGACGGTCATGTGATCCCACTCAAGAGGGAAATCAAGTTTCTCGAGGTATGGTTTGACGACAACTGGACCTACAAGGCGCACATCAGGGAAGCCACACTCAAGGCAAAGAGAGTAGGGTCTACCCCCTAGTGGCTGATGGCAAACGTAGATCGGCCCATGCCGAGCAGAAGAGCACTTCTGAATACCGTGAGTACGTCCATCATGCTTCACGATGCCCCTGTATGGGGGAGTGTAGCAAAAGCGACGCAGATAACCAAGGTCATGGGACCGATTCAACGCCGAGCATCGCTCCGGACGGTCAGCGCTCCCTGCACCGTTTCGACCGACGCCGCGTGCGTCCTGGCAGGAACACCGCCCATCAGCTTGCTTGTAGTTGAGCGTGTGGAGATCCGGGAGAGGCAAGAGATCCTCAAAGCCGAAGGGGTGGATATGAACCCCCCCACCCCCCCTTTGCTGGGCTGCCCCTCGCGAGGTTGCAAGAGCTAGGACCTTGGTCAAATGGCAAGCGGAATTGGATCGCTTAACGAAAGAACGATGGACGAACCGATTGATCCCGCATATTAACTGATGGATCAATCGTGGCCGCGGAGAGCTGAACTACTGGCTGACACAGGCCTTGAGTGGTCATGGCTGCTTTGGCGCCCACCTCACCAAGTTTAGAAAGAGAGCATTACCGAAGTGCCAGAGCTGTGATTTCGACATTGATACCACTGAGCACGTTTTGTTTGAGTCCACTGACACCAGCACGGAGCGCGCGGAGATACAAACGAGGCTCGGTTTCCGGCTCACTGGAGAACCTAGTACCATCAATGCTCCGCGACAAAGAAAAGTGGGAAGACGTCGCCCAGTACATCAAGACGGCGATCACCTGCAAACAAGAGAGGGAAAGACACCTGCAACGCTAAGCAAGAGGCGCAACGCCGTAGATGGCGGACCGCGAAGAAAAAAGAGAGAAAAAGACGAGGAGGCAGACCAGAAGAGCTGCGCCACCCATAGAGCACGAGAAACGCCACCCATGCCTGACGTGATGCACGCGCAGTCCCGGGCATGGATAGGTAAGTTGGTGGATTTTACCTCTGCCTCTCCCTGTTAACGGGTACGAGGCCGATGGGGGCTCAGACGGTAAAGGTCCCTGGGGATGGCCGGGAGGTAAATCAAGCCGCTCTCACTGGCCGGGTGAGGTTAACCAGCTGACTTGTCCGTCGAATAACTCTGATTTGTCTTGCACCAAACTTCCTCCGGCGATTAACTATGTTACCGGACAGATAACTTTAACTGGCCGAATCTCGGGAAGTTAAAACCTTACCGGAGGGTTAACCTCGCATGTCCCAATCGTTTTTCATGTCATCTCATGTCAGAGTAAGGGATGTTTTGAGCATAACGGGTGAACTCTGGATATTCCATCAGAAGATGAACATTTGTGTTCGAAATTTCGGGATTATATGTTGGAATAACTTGAATTTCTCAATTCAATTGACCTTTAATTCCGATCGAATGAGATATTTCTTGAGAATACAGCAGAATTTCTGGAATTGTTGATATAGTTTTGAATTAGTTCATTGTTGAACACGTATTCCAACTGTTGACATACAATTCTCATGAACTGTAATATGAATGTGTTACAGAAGACCGAGATTGAAAGTGACGAAGCTGGAGTTTTGGTTCCAGCGTTTTGCCTCAAGAACCAATAATGGGTTGGAAAATTCAATGAACGCTAAATAAACATGCGAACTTTTTCGTGATTCTTCTGATTTTAGATGGATATACATCGAGGAGCCTCATGTCCAAAGATACTGGAATTAATTTCTAAAATTTCGGACAAGAATCGCTGAATTCCATCATTCTTTTCCCCAGCGGGTGATTTATATTCAAAACTATATCATCTCAAAGAGTCTAGGAATACAATATGCATCATGAATTTCTAACGAATGCATTAATTTGATGGAGATTTCATATCCACATTGCTAGGAGAAGTCAGATCTATAAGATTGTGATGATTGGTCGAAACTGGTAGAATATATTAGAAATGGGTTCATAATAATCTCTGTTCAGCCGATAAGATTGTCTCGTTGTGTGAGGCCCCCATTGTTATTCGCACTTTCTTTGATAACTAAGCGATAACAACAGCTGTCATTGTGAATACACCTGATTTCGATATCTAATAGCTCTACATTGAATTTTTCTTGGTGGCTAACAATTTCTCTAACCTACGATCATGTATTTCGATTCAGCACTGGATGCAAGAGATCATTTTGTCAAAACAATGTGAATTCTGCACATATTTGTATGAAACATATGTTCGCACAAGGGAAATTGGACTAAAATCATTGGATCAACAACATAACTCTCAGTTGAGAAAGATTCAAGGTGAATATCAGGTTCCGTTGATTCTCTTTTTGAGATCGATAATTCAGTCATATTTTCTTAAACTCTCCATAAACATCAGTATCAACCAATTCTGCTTTTCTCTTGATTACAAGACTGAATTGTTATCAGAGAATTCACTTGAGCAGTCGAATAAAGTCCTGCTCGAATGTGAATCTCAAATTTAATGTTGAACAAGATACATGCATATAACAGATATACAGAATGACAATTCAAGTAGCACTGGCAGCTATTGCACATTCATGATAACTATACTATGATAAACACATATATCTCTGAAGAATCATCATGAACAGAAGACTAGAACTTGTGGAAACTCGCAAACAGAGCTGAAATCATCCGATACAATCAAAATCTCAACTCATATCATCTGATTTGCTGAAATACAATGTTGATTCAGTTTCAGCTATCCTCTCAATTCCTCAGCTCTGATGGGAGTGGAATCCATGGGAAATAGTCATAACGGATCTGGACCTAATTCATAACATTCGGAATTTGAGACTTATCTTGACTCGTAGACTCTTCTCTCATCGAAATCACTGCACTTATCACTCATACATACAACTATACCTTCAAGAATCATCTCCTGAATTGGCAAACTCTTCTTATGAACGAAATTTTGAAACCCTCCACTTTGATGGAAAGACCCATTGTGTCAAGTTCATTCATCAGAATTACGATTTTGGACTCAGTATGGAAAAATCTTTCATTTCAATCCGTATGATGGCATATGAGAAAACATTGATGCAACAAATAATTCGTCTGCATTCGTCACTGCAAAGTTGACCCAATGATAAAGGTTGTACACGCAACAGCTTCATTTACCTCTTGGATATCTGCTATGTGTGTACTGAACTCTTCCCGAGCGCCTAGTATACTTTCAAACAAGGAGGATATAGTGAGGATCCGAGTGATATGGCAACAACTCCTTGTACCACGCGGTTAGTTGACCGGGGCCAGCTTATCTGAGGGTACCTGGAGCTAGCAAAGGATAAGTCGCGGAATTGCGTCATACCTAGCTCACTCTCTCTTACCTCTTTCTCACTAATTCATTACCAGGATGAGAAATTGTTCACCACTCATGCGCGCGAGTGATTGAAGCGGAAGCCTCCCGCTAGCGAAAACATTGTCTTGCATGGATCGGAGCGGCACCTAACTAGGCTCATTTGTTTTTATTTTTTTGACTCCAAGGATCTAACCTCAAAATCATAATCGGCCATCGTCCATCGGAAATATCGGTGTTTCCACTAGCGGAAACCTTTCGTTACCAAAAACATTGCCTCGTATATATCGGTGCGGGACGTAACTAGGCTCATTTTTTCTCACCTTTCTTTCATTCCAAGGATTCAACCTCAAAATCAGGATCAACATTTGTCGAGCGGAGATATCGGTGTTTTCACCAGCGGGCCAATCGCTAGTGGAAACATTGCCTCGTATATATCGGTGCGGGACGTAACTAGGCACATTTTTTCTCACCTTTTTTTCATCCCAAGAATTTAACCGCGAAATCGTGATCGACGTTCATCAAACGGAGATGTAGAAGTTTTCACCAGCGGAAGCCTTCCGCTAGTAAAAACGTAACCTTGTATGCAGAGGAACAGAACGTAACTTGGCTCATTTCTTCTCACTTCCTTCTACTCCAAGAATGTGACCGTGAACTCATGAGTCACCTCAGTCCAGCGGAGATATAGGTGTTTTCACTATGAAGAGCCATCCGCTAGTGCAGACTCATGAGGTATATACAATGAGGACAGACGTGACGCACATACTCTCTAGCGTGGTTATCACTCCAGGCATTTGAACACGAAGAAATCATCGACCCTCTGAGAGAGGCGTTTGCGAGCGTAGTTGACGGTTCAGTGCTGGGAAGAATGGATCATGGGTGCCATAATATTGGCCTCATGAATCATACTCTATGCAGAAAAATGTTACCCGGTCGAAACAATCGCATTGACGATTCACAAATTCTCCAGATGATAGGAGATGGACCACTCTGTGAGAAACACATGCGGAAGGACTTCTCACCAGTTACACCGTGGAGTGATGAGTTCAGAGAGTCCATAATTTGATCTCTGGGATCGTATTTCCACAGAGAAATCAGGTACCATGATAGATATATCTGGATTCAGGATCCAGGAATCGTTTGAATGATAGATCTAGACTAGTATAAGGTATCCGGGTGCGGGAGAATTCTTTACCAGTCACACAGCACAGTGATCAATTCGGACAGTGCGGATTTTGAGCTCTGGAATCGTCTTCCCCGCATGAAAACGAGCACCATCATGGGTATATCTGGTTCCAGGACCCGGAAATGGGCTGATCGGGAGATGAAGAACTAGTTCATGGTATCCATGTACGAGAGAATCTTTCACCACCTACGCTGCGGAGTAATAAGTTCAGAAAATCCATATCCTGAGCTCTGGGGTCGTATTCCCCTCGAGAAACTGAGCACCGTCATGGGTATAAGTGGTTTTCGGGTCCAGGAATGGTCTGAATGATACATTATACACTGTTTCATGGAATCAAGGTGCGAGATGAGTTCTTACCACTCACTTTGCGGCCTGGTAGGTCAAGATAATTCGTATTTTGAGCTGTGAGATCGAATTTTTACCGAAAAATCGGGTACTATGATGGGCACATCTGGTTCCAGGACCCAGAAATGATCTGAATGATAGATTGTGGACTAATCTATGATATGTAGGTGCGAGATAGCTTTTTACCATTCACACCGCGGAGTCATAAGCTCGGAGAGCCCGTTTTTTGAGCTCTGGGATCGTATTCCCCGCGAGAAACTGATCACCACCATGGGTATATCTGTGGTTCCGGGGTTCAGAAACAGACTGAACGATAGATAGAAAGCTAGTCTACCGTATCCATTTACGAACAGATTTTCCAAGAACCACGCCACGGAGTGATGAGTTCAGATGGTCCATATTTTGAGCTCTGAGATCGTACATCCACCAAGAAATCGGGTACCATGATGGGCATATTTGGTTTCGGGACCCAGGGATGATATGAATAATGGATCAAAGACCGATTCATGATATGAAGATGCGAGAACATTCTTCACCATTCACATCGCGGAGTGATAAATTCGGAGTTCTGGAGTCGTATTGTCACCGAGAAATCGGGTACCATGATGAATATATCTGGTTCTTGGGATCCAGAAATGATCCGAATGATAGGCCATCGCTTGATCCATAGTACTTTTGTGCGAGAAAATCTTTTGCCAGTCATCCGTCAGAGTAATCGATTTAGAGAGTTGGTATTCTTAGCCCTCGAATCGTTTCCCTGCCACGAAACAAGTATCCCATTTGGTATATCGGCATTGGGGATCCTGGCGTTGGTTCTGTTGATAGATTATGCACCGGGATACATCGTTCAAGTGCGAAAATATTTCCCATCGATTAGCCGAAAGAGTAGCGAATACAGAGAACCATCATTTTCGGCTCTGGAGTCGTACTTACATCCATGAAGCTGGTTCTTTCATCCATGTATCTGACTCTCAGTGCCTCTGAAGAATGAGGACCCTCCCTGCGAAAAGTCAACAGAAAATAAAAAATTGACTGGAAGCTTGGTGGCAAATGCAAAAATCTTTATGGAGCGGTCTAAATCACTCTGTGCATCCTTTTCCAACATAACACATATGAAACGAATACGCAGCCAAGCCACGGAGCGTGCATTTCCGAGGTATCAACATATGGCCTTGATTTAGTAGGAGTAGTAAGATGGAAAGAGATAGGGGAGGACAAGGATGGGAAGGAAGAGACACATCATATACCATATGAATACAGGAGAGGGAACAATGCTTGAGAGAAAATGGACGTCTTAATCGGAAAGGCGGAGCGAGTGAAAGCGACCGTGGCGATGATGGTAGCACTGATTGTTTTGGCAAAATAATGAGAAAATCGTTGATATATAACTGTATATTTTAGAGGAATGATATCAGAATATCATGACTCTGCAAACTTCCGCATGGTTTTGAGAGAGATCTTAGGATCAATGACTTTGAGGCGGCATCGAGTATAGCCACTGCTAAGAATACCGAACGTCATCAAGCCCCATCTGAGAAAGAAGTATACGAATACAGAAATATGGCGGAGTTTATTACTTCTGAGTATCTAGTGGAAGATTCTCCCGCGCCCAATAAATATAATCTAGATGACGTTATATCATCTGGACCATTTCTGAACCACCTCAGGCCGCCGTGGCCTAGTGGATAAGGTCCTGGTCTCCCAGGCGGGAGGCCAGGGTTCGAACCCCGGCCGGCCCCACTGAGATTTTTTCTCATGTGGTTTTCACAGCGGTCTTGGTGGTTCGGAACCCACCTTAAACCGTAGGTCCCCCTCACTGAGGTGAAATCGGTAGTTGGCAGCTGCTTACGCGCTGTTTGAGCGTATCTCAACCCCACGCGCATGGGTGCCGTCTGGATAGAGCTTGGAAGAGCAGGTGCCGAGACATAAAACTGAGAAATTGCATTTCTGAACCACCACGCTCGGTAGACCGATCATAGTACAGGAATTCTCGCGGGCAATACGACTTTGAAGCTGAAAATACGGGCTCTCTGAACTCATAACTCCGCAGTATGAGTGGTGAAAAATTCTTTCGCACTCGGAAATAATAGATTCTCTCACGATCGACCACTCAGACCATTTGTGAATCCCAGAACCGAATATACTCATCATGGTACCTGATCTCTCGATTGGATTACGATCTCAAAGCTCTAAATACGGATTCTGTTCGGGCCGATTTCTATTTTTGTGGATTTGAAATTGAGTTAGACACTCGTGTTTCAAGTCATGGCTCCGCGCAGTCCTTCTCACTGCGCAACTCACGAAACTTTCTCGCTCGCTCCGCTCTCGCGGGAGAGTGCTGAGCCGGCCTCGGAGCCAGAAGCTCCAGTTATCGTTCGGACACAGTGTACCGAGATTGGAACAAAGTGCGGCTCAGCTCCTGGCTAGGTTAATCCATTGCATAATGACACACATAGATTCTCACCCTCCCCAGATTTCTCGCTGGTGTGACTCAGAGGTGGTATCGGCGTGGTTGAAAGATTACCCATTACCGCCAACAGAGTCAGTGAGACTATCACGCTGCTCCATTCCACCACATGGAACTATGTTCGTTCCGAACAAAATCTGTCTGACTGTGCCACTAGAGGTCTGTCGCCCTCTGATTTCCGTGAGAATAGTCTTCGATGGAAGGGCCCAGAGTGGTTGCATCAGGAGCCCTCTCATTGACCCAAGACAGATGCAGATGATCAGCACACAAAAATCGAAGCAGAGTTTTCCTCGGTTCGTGCGACCTTGAATCGTCAGCCGGCAGAGCTGGTTGAGATTCTCTCGCAATTTTCCTCCCCAAACGAGATCATAGCCATATTGGCTCACATACATCGTTAGCGGATCAACGCTCAGTTGAAACCAGGAGAGCGTCGCTTGATTTGGTTATCTGCAGGAGAGTGAATCGCAGGGCATAAATTTCTGTGCCGCATGCTCCGAGCACATGTTTACTACATGGGACTCTCCTGCATTCCAAAGGGGAACTCCTCGCCTCATTCTAGCTCATTGACGCGACTCTTACCCTTCGTGGACTCTGAACGCCTCCGAAGAGTAGGTGGACGTCTAGAGAACTCTCTGCTCACCAACTCCGAGGAGCATCCCGTAATTCTACCTAGTCACTCACACATTTTATGACTTTTCATTCGAGAAACACACCTGATTACTTGTAACGGAGGAGTTTTCTCAGTACAAAACATATTGGATCGACGTTACTGGATGTCTCGGGGTCGGAATTCCATTCGACAGATCCGCAAATCTTGCGTCACTTGTACACGCTACCAAGGACGTCCCCCTGAGCACCAAATGGCAGATCTACCTGACTATAGAAGTCGACCTGCTAGACCATCTCTTCTTTCGGGAGTGGACTATTGTGGCCCTTTCCAGATACGCGCGTCCGGAGGTCATGGCCAGGAGTTATACAACGGTTACGTAGCCATATTTATCTGCTTGGTTACCAAAGCAGTTCACATTGAGGCTTCGTCTGACTACAGATCTCGGGCATTCTTGTCAGCATACCGTCGTTTTGTGTCTTGGCGTGGTTTATGTGAACAAATGTATAGCGAACACGGTACCACGTCTGTAGGCGCTGACTGAGAGCTCCGTGAATTGTTCGACAAATCCTCTGCTATATCCCAATTAATTGCAAAAATGATAGCTCAAGATGGCATTATTCGGCATTTCATCCCACCACGAGCTCCTCACTTTGGAGGGCTCTGGGAAGCCAATGTCTAATCATACAAAATACATTTAAAAAGAATCATCGGAGACAAGACACTCACATTTGAAGAATAATTAATAGTCACTTGCCACATTGAGGCATGTATACATTCTCGACCACTCTATCCTTTGTCTAGTGACAGACAGGACATAGATGCCTTGACTCTAGGCCATTTCATCATTGGAGCTCTCATTATAGCTCCACCAGACTATATTCCAGAACCAGACTCTGTCCAAACTTCCTGCTCCAGGTGGAAGATGTTGCGCCACATGACCAATGGATTCTGGCAAAGATGGGAGAGGGAGAACTCGACCAAGCTGCAACCTCGCTCGGAACGGCTCAGACCGAACTTCAGCCTCAAGGTGGGAGACCTTGTCCTAATCAGAGACGAGCAAACACCTGCGACAAAATGGCTTCTCGCTGGCGTGGTTGATCTACATCCGGGCAAGGACGGTCTGACCAGGTTGGTCGACCTGAAGATAGCCACGTCCAGATACACTTGACCTATCAACAAGATCGTCCACTTGCCTCCAGAACAAGAGATACCTCCAGTAAAAGAAGGGGTCACGGCGGGCGGTACTCAACCGCTGTTACGTACCTACATCTCATCACTGGAAGACTCCGGCCAAAAATGCGTGAATATTCGTTCATCAATCTTATTCCTTGAGTTTATTTGAGTATCTCTTATGCTCTTCAAAGAATCAAATTCTAGTTTTTTTCCTCGCTGTATATATCATCTTCCTAGAATTTTGCTAGAATGGCCAAGTTTTGAGATTTTTTGTTCAATGGCACACTCTGATATTTCAATGCTCTCTGAGTTCGATTACTAGATTCTGTTCCTCAAAAACTGAGACTGCGATTGATACTCCTCTTTTTGCTTTCTCAGAGAGAGAGAGAGAGCTTCGTATTCGTGACAACGAAATTCTTGCCTATCTGATGCTTCAAATACCTTTTTCTCCTCTATTACACCTCTTAGCCATATGGAACAAAGCTCTTCTTCCTCCTCCCACCAAGATCTATCGACTGTACGTCACACATTTTACCCACTCTCTTCCATGAAATAACTTCATGGTATTCTTTCCGGTCTTCCCTCTGTGTCTGTGCGTATGTGTGTGTGTGTGTGTGTGTGTGTGTGTGTTGTTTCTCATCATTCACGATAACTTTTGGACAGTACGGCCGATCCTCTTCAAATCTCGTGGAGTTAAAAAGAATCATCAGAATAACATCTCACTTCAGTTTGAGTCTTTTATGTAGAGTACATTTCAATTTTTGCTGCTTCAATCACGCGACTGTCATATTTTCAATTCCTCCTCATAACAAAAGTATGATATTTCTTCTCTATCAGTATCCGAAAAGACAAAAAACATAACACCCGTTTATTTCTATCTTATGAATCGTTTGGTTGATACATATTTTCATTCAACCTCTTAATTTCTTTCCATCAATAATCAATTAATAAATTCATATAACTCCTCCAATTTCCTCTCCAATTGATTAAATGGAGAATGTGTATCAACCAATCGATTCAGAATATCAAAATACGTCAAAATTATTTCCTTCATATTTCTCAATCCTGATCCATGAGAAACATCACACTTTTACACACAGAAAATATCATACTCGCTTGATTAAGAATTCACAACTGAAAATGGATCCAATATTTAGGGCTCAAAAGAGACTTAGCTCTCAATTTGATGATTCTCTATAACTCCTCAAAATTTCAAGAGGATTGCCCGTACTGTTTGGGAGTTTTGGTGAACGAAAAAAACAATACTCATACCAACATTAATTGAGAACTACCAATAAAATTCTATCTTCCAATCTCATGAATGCTCAGTTGTGAAATATGTGACGTACAGTCGATAGCTCTTGGCAAAACGAACAGGAAGAGCTTTGTTTCATAGAGCTGACAAGTATACTGGAAGAGGAAAATTGGATTCGAACAATAAATTAACAACCTCTACAAATAAAATCCTTCCTTAATCCACGTTTTTATCCCCCTTTCCTCCTCTAATATACCTCTGAATTATATGGAAGAGAGTTTTTTCTGTTCTCCTTGCCAATATCCATCCACTGTACGTTATTTATTTGACCCACTACCCTCAATAAAATTACGCCATAAAATTCCTTCCCATCTTTCCCCTTGTGTGTTTTTATCGTTCACCATAACTCGTGAACTTCATTATACATTCTTTTGAGAGAATAGAATTTGTTCAAATTTGAGATGAATGGAAGAACAGTTGATGACTTTGATAGGTGATGGAATTCATCTTGATTTATTCTAAGTTGTGTAAGTTTGAAATTTTATTGAATCCAAATTATAGGTGAGGATTTTTATTGCATTGTAATAAATAATATTCATTGATCTGTTTAGAGGATGAGAAAGAAATTTGTACGACTCTCAGGTTCAATGACTCTCAGGTTATGTCGAACACGATTTCTCAAACTCTCCTCACTTCGACGCAGGACCATCTTAGCATCCTAACCTCAAATTGTGTTCTTATCTGGCCCAAACAGTTATGATCAGAGTGGGGAAAAAACTCATCATGTTGCATGATCAAGGGCGTTAGACACCCGGGATATAAATTCTTGTATCAATGAGATAAGCTCAGAGAAGAACAACAATCGACTCTGGGGATATTCGGAAATAACGCTCAAGCTAGAGATATAGCAAGAAAGCGGAAACCACTCTTCTGGCGCGGCGTTGAGAAATCATGCTGATATGATTTAGCAGCGTACTTAGTTAAAAATAGATGATTGAGTGATTGAATTTGTTCTGTAATAGTTTTGGAATGAGCTGTCCCGTTTACATATAGAATCGATTTTTGGTCACATTATCTTCATTTTCGAAAATATTAGTGGAATAATGATGTATGATACCGCTTTGAGAAAGCATTGTGCTAATCTCATTTAGCAGTGTATTTTGCCAAACTTTGTAACTTGTATTTTTTCAACTTGGAAAACGGCGACTAAGGTGTCGTTCTTGAGTGACATTGCACGGTTTTTTTTTAGACTTAGATCAGTTTCTACGTGCTCTAAATTGCTCGAAATTTCCATTTTCCTTCGTGAGATTTGATTGTGAGGTCCTCTTCATTTTCGTCAATTAGTGATACGTTCAATTCTGAATGCATTCAGCTCCCACTTTGGAAAAACAGAAGAGGACTAATCTAGAAGAAAAATTGTAACGTGCATTACTTTTATTCCCTTTCGAATCGAAGGTTGATTCTCCAGATTCTATTCCGAATTTCATAGACTTAAATTTAGACGGGCGGAATGTTCGGGCCGATGCCTTTTCTTGTGTATTCAAAATTGAGTTACACACTCATGCTACAGATCATGGCTCCGCGCAGTCCTCATCACTGCGCAACCCACGAAACTCTTGCGCTCGCTCCGCTCTTGCGAAAGAGGGCTGTTTCAGTTCCGCCTGAGCCAGCCTCGGAGCCAGAAGTTCCAGTTATCGTCAGGGCACCCGAGCACAAATTGCTCCGTCGCGACACTCTCCAAATTTTGCTTGTGACCCCATTTTTCGGATTGATAAGTCCATATTGTCAAAGTGAATAGTGTCGTGTTGGCCTCATTATTCCTCTCGCTTTTGCCTTTCCCTCCGCAGCAGCCACGCAATTGCTCCGAGAGTTTCGGAGCAGCCGTTCGAGGGCTGGTGCTGCAGCAGTTTTTCATCAGTTTCGCGGCTCAGCTGCGAATCCTTCATCGCGAACAAACAGATTCTCTGAACTTATTCCTCCGCGGCGTAACTGGTAAAGAATTTTTTCGTACATGGATACAATAGACTAGTTCCTTATTTTTCGTTCAGCCCATTCCCGGATCCCGGAACCAGATATAACCATGATGGTGCTCTTTCTCACGCGAGGAATACGACTCCAGAGCTCAAAATCTGCACTGACCTAATTCATTACTGTGCGGTGTGACTGGTAAAAAATCCTCCCGCACCCGGATACCAAAGATTAATCTATGATCTATCATCAAGACGATTTCAGAATCCCGAGTCCAGATGTATCCGTCATGGTACCCGATTCCTCGGTGAAAATACGATCTCAGAGCTCAAAATACGGACGATCTGAATTCACTTCCCCGCGGTGTGAGTGGTGAAGAATCATCTCGCACCCAGACTCCATGAAACAGTCCATGCTCTATCATTCAAATCATTGCTGGATCCCGAACCCAGTGAAACCCATCATGGTACCCGATTTCTCTCTGAAGACAGGATCGCAGAGCTCGGAATATGGACGCTCTGAACTTATCACTCTGCGGCGTATCTGGTAAAAGATTTCTCCGTGCATGAATATCATATACTAGTCTTCCATCTATCGTTCGGCCTATTTCTGGATCTAAGAGCTAGATATACCCATGATGGTGATCGGTTTCTCGCGGGTAATACGATCCCGGAGCTCAGAATAAGGGCCCTCTGAGTTTATGACTCCGCCGTGTAAGTGGTAAAGGATTATCTCGCATTCATATATCATAAACCAGTCTACAATCTATCATTCCGATGATGCCTGGGTCCTGGAACCAGATATGCCCATCATGGTACCCGATTTCTCGGAGAAATTACGATCTTAGGGCTCGAAATACTAGATATCAGAACTCACTACTCTGCGGTGGGAATGGTACAAATTCATCTCGGACCTAGATTTCATGAAGCGGCCCACAATCTATCGTCCAGACCATACATGGATCCGTTAACCTGTATACCCATGATGGTGCTCGGTTTCTCGCGAGGATTACGTCCGTAGAGCTTGGAATAAGGATTCTCTGAACTGATTACCCCGTGGTGGCGTAAATGGCAAAAAATTTCTTCGTACATGGATACCTTAGACTAGTTCTCCACACATTGTTCAGCTCATTTCCGGATCCCGGTACCATATATCCCCATGATGGTGCTCGTTTTCACGCGAGGCATACGACTCCAGAGTTCAAAATCCGCACTGTCCGAATTTATTACTCTGCGGTGTGACTGGTAAAAGATTATCTCGCACCTGGATACCATAGACTAGTCTAGATCCATCATCCAGACAATTCCTGAATCCCGAATCCAGATATATCCATCATGGTACCCGATTTCTCTGTGAGAATACGATCCCAGAGATCAAATTAAGGGCTCTCTGAACTCATCACTCCGCGGCATAACTGATAGAAAGTTTTTCCGCACGTGTTCCTCATAGTCCATCTTTTATCACCTGGAAAATTTGTGGATCGTCAATGCGATTTTCTCGACCGGGTAACGTTTTTCTGCCTAGAATATGATTCATGAGCCCAACATTATGGCACCCATTATCCATCTCTCCCGGCACTGAACTGTCAACTATGCTCGCAAACGCCTCTCTCAGAGGGTCGATGACCCCTTCGTATTCAAATGCCTGGAGTGATGACCACGCTAGGAAATATGTGCGTCGCGTCTGTCCTCATTGTATATACCTTATGAGTCTGCGCTACCGCATGGCTTCCCATAGTGGAAACACCTATATCTCCGCTGGATTGAGGTCACTCATGATATTGTGATTAGATTCTTGGAGTGAAAGAAAGAGCTAAAAAAATATGAGCCAAGTTACGTTTCGTCCGGCTGCATGCGAGGCGACGTTCCCGCTAGGGGAAGGCTTCCGCTGGTGAGAACTTCTAGATCTCCGCTCGACAGAAGTCGATCATGATTTTGAGGTTAGATTCTTGGAGTAGGAGAAAGGTAAGAAGAAATGAGCCACGTTATGTTCCAAACCGATGCTTACAAAAATATGTTTTCACTCGCGGAAGGCTTCCGCTGGTGGAAACACCAATATTTCCGCTCGACAAAGGTCGATCTTGATTTTGGGGTTAGATTCTTGGAGTGAAAAAAAAGGAAGAGTGTTCGGGAGCAGAGGTGCTTCCCTGGGGTTGTTCAGGATGAGGAGCTCGGAGCGGCAGGGGTATATCAGGTGCCTTGAAGCACAAAGCGTCGTGTACA
>JAPYYZ010007041.1:0-12637 GCA_030522705.1 Eretmocerus eremicus | reverse complement strand
AGTAGATTAATCTTCTTTTTTGCACTCAGACTATTTCGGTACGTCCGCGAGAGTAGGGACTTTCCCACCGAGCAATCTTATAAAAGCAGCTCGCCACAGGCTGCTCGGCACTCCATTCGAGCTCAAGAGTTCGATCAGATCAGTCGCGCTTGAGATTGCCTAAAGTCGACTCTATCACAATTTCGAGACATTGCCATAGACTCAGTGTACGATAGTGATCACAGTGACAGAATGCAAGGATATCAAAAGTATGGTATCTTCGAAGTAGGAGTGACATGTACAGTTACAGTTTTGAATAAATCTGCATACATTCACTTCAACTTGGTGTATTACTTGCTTCCCAACTATACTCCTTGCACTTCAGTGCTTAAATTCGAATAGAATCCACAATCCGAATTCAGAGAGCGAAATCCGAGCGAGCCGCGTGAACGAGCCCCTAAGTTCACCATCTCCCTTGCTCACGCTCTCTATCTCTCTTGCTCCCATTGGCTTGGGACGTAACAACGTCCTAGCATTGTAGCCGTGTCGGAACAAATTCGTGAGTCAGTAGTGGCCGACCATTGTTTGAGTATTTTTTCGCAAAACCCCGAATGAAAATCGAAAAAAGGCGGAGCATCTACCATTGTCATGCTCATTGGGGAGCAGTGGATATAATCGAGACTGCAATTCCATGTGAATTGTGAAAATAGGACAAAAGATGGGAAGATTACTCAAGATCTCACCTGCGGGCCGAGATAGATCTCGAGTAGTCCTCCCATTTTCGTCCCACGTTTGCTCGCAGTCTTGTGATTCGCAACGAATTACATTCCTGTAACTCTTACCGCTCCCTAATTAGCATGGCCATGGCGGATGCTACGTTTTTCTCGACTTCCACCTAGATTTTTGCGCGAGAAACTCAAGAAAGGATTGATTGCTATCGACTGACAAATTCGTCTCAACGTGGCCTCGAACCGCATAGTTTCCTAGATCTATCTCGGTAGAGCCCGGGTCGATAGAATTTCGATTGGTATTGAATTAGCCACGAGTATTTCCGAAGCGGTAAGGCTGCGATTACATAGGTCCGAGAACGCCTATGGCTGCTAGAGGCGTTCCCACCAATTCTTGGCTCAGTGTAAGCGCATGCTTGATCTTCTAGCACTTGAAATGGTGTATGTTCTTTCTACCAACACATCGATAATGCAATGAGGCTGTTTCTCCGTCGCTCAAGTTTGCCTAATTTCCCAACGTGTAAGACAAAGACGCCATCATGGCTGTCCTCCGCCGCACTCATTGTTTGTATAGGTATCACGGTAGGCCTGAATCAACTTTGAATGCAACTTTAAGGTACTCCAAGGATTCTAGTGGGATCTTGAAGCTCGTGTTGAATGTAGTCTATGAAAAAATTTTTGCCTCAACTTTCCGACCCGTTTCCGGAAAAATTCGAATTTTGTATTTCCGATTATAGAATAATGTCTAGAAATATTTTCGAGCCCTTGATGTAACAGAAAAACATCCACTCTGGGTTTACACGACTACTTTGAGCGCTGAGGACTTTTCTAGGTTCGATAGGGCGCCTACGACCTCGAATGAGATAAAGAAGGGGCGCGTGCACCCCGGATAGGAGTGTGTTTTCTAGCGAAAATGCGAGTACTTTGAAACATGATTGATCACGGGAGACCGATGAGCTTATGCGGATAGATTCACTAGATTGATCGATCCTATCTATTCATCTAGCAAAAGCGACGGAAGTAAGTTGAGCAATGCCGATTCGAGAAACAGAGTGCGGATAAACGCGAATGTAAATAAACCAGATATCGGAATCAACAGTGAGCCTATCCCCTCTTTCTCCTAATGAGAAGCTTTCTATACTAAATAGTTGGTGATATTCGCACTCGACTAGATGTTATGTTACAGCTGTTTGAATATCAATCCTCTCCGAGAGTTATTTGTAATGAATATTGTACATACAGAAAATTCGTCTACAACGCAGACTTCCATGGCGATGATCGTTCGAGGATATATGTGTGTCATTTAAGAGAGGAATCTGACTTGCTTCTGATCAGCAGTGCTCTCAATTTGCGAGGTGAAGAATCATTGATGTACGATCCACAAGATTGTCTTCTCTCTAATGCTAACTGTAATTCACACCGATGCGAATGTCAAAATGAGCGGAAGGTGTGCAATCATTTCTTTACATGACTATTCTAAATTGAAGTTTATCCCAAGGATAAGATTGACAGTTGTCGTGATGAGTGGAAGTGATCTGTGTAAATTGGACGTTGCATTGGGAAGAAGACAAATGAGGTGTGAATCTTACTTCAATAATTCTTCCCCTCACAAATTGAGAGCACCGCTAATCAGAAGCAAGTCAAATTCTTCTCTCAAACGACAAAAATATATCTCCAAACGATTCTCGCCACGAGACTCAGCATTTGAGGCGAGCTCTCTTTTACAATATCTATCACAAATACCCTTCCAAGAGGATTGATATTGAAACGGCTGTAACATAGCGTTTGGTGGAGTACAAATATTGCCTGCTATTCAGTATAGAGAGCTTCCTATTGGGGGAAAGAGTGGATGAGCCCACTGTTAATTCCGAGGAATATCTTCTATATTTGCTTTATTGACATCCGCGTTTATCTGCACTATGTTTCTCAAATCGGCATTGCTTGACTCACTTTTGTGGCTTTTCCTGGATGGATAGATACGATCGACCAATCTAGTTGATCTATCGGCATAAACTAATCAATCTCCCATGACCGATCATGTTTCAAAGTACTCACACTTTCGCTAGAAAACACTCCTATCCGAAGCGCACGCGCCCTTTTCCGTCTCATTTGGGGTCGTCAGACTCCCAATCGTACAGCCCCTAGAGCTCATAATAGTCGCTCGAACCCAGGATGGATACTTTTTTCCTACATCGAGAGCTCGGAAATGTTTCTAGACATTAATCCCTAATTGAAAAACAAAATTCGACTCTTTCGGAAACGGGCTGAAAACTTACGACCAAAATTTTCTCATAGACTCCATTCAACACGAACTTTGAGATCCCACTGGAAGTTTTGACGTGCCTCTAAAGTCGCATTTGGAGTTGGTTCAGGCCCCTCCAAGGTGTACTTGCTTTAAATTTCTAGAGCATCACAACTTTTGCCGCATCAAGAGATAAGCGAGAGCAAACGGTATGTGACGTGTATGCAACCGTAGATGTGACGTATGAAACAAGCGCGCACACACTCCCGTTGCCTGGCCGTTTACGCCTCTGATAAGCTCTCTCTCCCCTCCCGTTCTCTCCGTACAAACTCCCAGCGCGCCATACCACGTGATATTTACCACGCAAACTAGCGGGCCTCCGACTTCGAGCTCCGGTCACAGCGCCTCTATAATGTTTCGATTGATTATATCGCACTTGAGCTTGACTTGTTACTTATCAACTCTAAGGTTCAGGAGTATTCGACTCCAGACCGATTGTTCATCGAATTGAGCTCCGTATTCCTGAGGATGAACGTGCTGATATAATTGCTGATTGTGATTGGAGGACCTGAGAGATGTGCATCCAGTAATACCGTTGTTCGGATGTCACTCGCCTTTCAATTGACTTCATCAACTTCAGCTCTTGTACGTATTATTGCTAGTACATTGACGTACACACGTGATCATCCTATCATTGATGGGGCAATAGTATCCGCATTAGTCGATTGCATGAACCATAATCTTGACAAAGTAGCACTCGCGCTCCCGTGAGATACAATCAGGTACCGCAGAATCGACAGTTTTGTGTGAAAGAAGAAATATTTCCCTTGTCTTACTGTAGACGCTGCTTTCCAGTGCAGTTTTCCTTTGAACTAGTAACAAGTTATTCTAGCACAAGATGATTGAAATGTTCGTAATTTCAGAAACATATCTGGGACTCGAAGTCAACGAGCATCAATTAAATAGCAGTCGATGCACTATCCCTCACCCGGGAAGCTCTGAATGCTTCTTGATAATGTTTCTCCGCCCCCCCCCCCCCCACCTTCCCTTTCGGCCTCTTACTCGTTTACATACCTATCTTCCGTTCTCTCTCCCCCCTTCCTCTCTCCGTCTATCTCTTGCTCTCTCCTTCTCTCTCTCCCTCTCTCTCCCTCTCTCTTCACTTTCAGTCACTTTTCTTCCCTCATATTTGAGAGATCAGTCTGAGAAGAATATCTTTCCAAAATTAATAAATGAGTTCTTCTGGTAATTTTAATATTCTCCAGTTGGAAGATGTGGTAGTCACATCCAATCCAAACTCATATTACAAGCCCCGGCTATTAAATTCGAAGAGGATGATTAAGAGTCTGGTCTGGGAGCGTAATCTGATTCGTTCAGACTGAACGATTCCCGAGACTTTTCGCCCATCAACGTCAAGGAGACTGCGATTCTTCTCTCTTTTTTGCGTTGTGTTTCTGGGGTGGAATATCCTAACTTTCTGATCACCGTGCTTACATTGACGGATTGAGACAAACATCGAGAAATTCCACGAGCTGGCGTTCTTTCACGAGCAAAATGCTCAAAACCAGTCGCAACCGAACAGTCAATGAATATGCGGGGAGTTTCTGGCAGAAGTCCGTGAGAAAATTCAACGAGATCGAAATGTGCCTGCAACTGTCAGAAACAACGCAGTCCACATCAAACCTGCCGTCCGTAAGAAATCTCAATCGTTTTCCATATCGAAATCATGTAAGTTGGAGTCGCTTGTGAATTCCCAAACAATATTTCGTCGGAGGCGGTTTTCCATCAATTATTATCGTCACCTTCGTGACCTGCATTCCTCTGGTACTTTCTACAACGACTCCTGACGATTCTTGATATTTTGATCATCGCAAGAATCATGAATCTGGAATAATGCGGACGTGCATTTGATGTTCTCATGAGATACCGTACACGGGAAATAGTTATCCTGAATTGACGCAGAAAATTCAGAACGTTGAACAAAGTTAGATATTATAATGTATACCAATCACGTACCAAGAATGGCAGATGAGAATGTACGGTATGCTCAGTGGCAATAACATGAGATCCTGCGGCCGTGTCAATCTAATACAGGGTCTGAATCTCGCAAGCTCCTCTCTTGCAATGGGAAATGTGTTTGTTCATTCATCTGTTATCGCGGCATAGAGCACCCTCATTTACTACGAGACTACCTCAGCCTCATTTATCCACAACACCAGTTCATCTCAATATTCTTCCACGTACTCCGCTTCATCTTGGATCTGATCTCGGAACTTTCAAAGCGAGATAACTTGTGTATTTAATGTCAATGAAACAGATCTGAGTCATTCGCTCACCAAGCAATGCGCATAAGTTCTCCGAAAACGCGGAATGACCCCCGGGAAAATTGCAGCTTTTCTCTTTCGCCGAAATTTCCATAGAGGACCTCAATCAAAAATCGGTAACTATTCGATAGAGAATGGAGGAAAATGAGGGAGGAATCGATTCCTGATAGTCCTAGGAAAAAGAAGGTATCACGAATGGCGCACAATGCTGTAAAAACTATGTTGAAATTTCGGTATAAAACTTCATATAGAAAATAAAGTAATCGATGAATATAGTCGAAAATGGACTGGGCTCATCGCTAAGGGATGTTGATCAATCCATGAAATTTCGGTAAAGATCGATCGGTGCGTTTGAAAGTTATTTTGTACCAAATGAAACATACATACATCCGGACAAATAGGCAGTGGCTTATGAAGTAATTCATATGGGGAGTTGTAAGAGATGGGGGGAACGTATGCGAGTACTATTAGATAGAGCTTGAAGATTAGAAGAAGAATGCGAGGTATTGATATTAATACATTCGAGCAAACGATTTGCATTCAATTTGCGAATGATGGCAACGCCGAGACTCCGGTCCGGAGAGAACCCTCGGCGAACTTTTACCTCGATGCGCTGCTCGGATCAATCGGCTACCTCGTACGCTCGATCGATCAATCGGGGGTATCTGCCACAACTGCTGGAGCACTTTAATCAAATGAGCTTGGAGAGCATGCTATAGTCAAAAACTTTATGTTAAACAACGTTTTACTTACTCAAAGCCCATGCAAAGCGTGAAATTTTAGCATAATTGCGACATTTCACGCAGAAGTTACCTTTATCGCCCCAATAGCTCGATCGCTTAGATCTCGAGTTCTATATGGAATTTTTGAATGCACAAGGGCTCAAATTGAAGCTCTTGGCATCTTTTACTCACATTGATTGTGAAAATAGATTGCACTTAGGTCTGAGGAGAGATTTCGAGCGATTTTTGGTGATTCTGCGTGAAATTCGCGAGTGAAAAATAGCGTGCAGAAAATTTGAATATCTCTCGACGGAGATCGAATTTTCAGGTGTTCTTGGGCTCAAATTACAGAAAATTGAGATGGCTAACTGATCGTCAGTGCGGTCGAATGAATTCACCCATAAGATCTGAAAAAAAATGAAATGTCCTCTGGGTATTGAATTATTGGGTTATTTCGCATGCATAGAGTTTTGGTCCCGTTTATGAAGCTTTTATTCAACAAAAATTATAATGACTCGAAATTATTCACTTGAAATTGAATTCATACAATTCAAAATCACAGTCGCAACTGTGTACAGAGAATTGTTTTGAAAACGAACGAATTCACGCAGCTTCGTCTGGATCGTGGAAAAATGGCGTCGTTGGGCTGACTCGTGCCCGATTTTACTCGACGCCGACGGAATTCGTCTACCTACAAATACACCCGATTCGGGCTGGACTTTAGTAATTGCTCATAAAATCATTGTGCCCTACTCGCGTGCATCAAGAGTGAATTTGAGGCAAAATGGCTCGACACGCGGCTGAGCAGGATCTTTCTAAGCGAACATGATTTCACAAGGGAAAATCGCGTATCGCGAAAGGCGTGATTTCAATGGAGACACGTTTCGCACCTCGTGCACTGCGTAGTGCCCTTGACCCTTGGTAGTGTCCCTTGCGGGTGCTTGGCGTGGGTCAAAGGGGCTTGGTAGTGTGCCGAGGTGTTGGCTACCCGACCGCGGATGATTCTTTATTGCCCGAACTCATCATACCTGTGTGGCAGGTCTTCAATGAGCCAAGGCCGCGGATAAGGGATCCACCCCGACTACACCTGAAGGGTGCCTTGTGGGGCTTAAAAAAAAATAAGTCTGACTCACATTGGATCGAAAAGAGGTTTCGAGAGAGGGAGTATCGGGGATACTCGGCAGAGCTCTGTGTCGTCTAGAGAGCAGTCCTCTGCTCTTGTCCAGGTCCCAGGCAGAAGTAATTTTTGCCGCGCGGCGCTTGCAGGGCTCTGCCCCGAACTCTCTCTCTCTCTCTCTCCACTTTTCCTTGACATTAGGCGGCTCGTGTCACGCGGTCACGCATACACGCAGTCTTATTCATGCAAATCTATTGCTTGCGGTACACGAACTTCTCAAAAATTAGGAAGTGGGGCCGATGAACTTGGTGTTAGTTTGTCGGTCCGAGAAAGCTCTTGGAAAGGGCAGAAATATGGGTTATTCCACATTCAAGCAAACGGCGCGTAATTTCGAAAATGCAACGAAGTGCAGCTTCATGAGTACATGACTTATCATACGGTATATTGATGCACATGCATTTCATTAATGAGTTATAACACCCACACCAAGGACACATGCATAGGCTCTACTTACACGACTGGTCTGGAACTCGCTCCCAAAAAGGAGACTGAAAATTCTTATTTGAAAATTTCAAAAATTTTGGTGAGATTTGGGAGGTTGCAAGATGGAATCGCTCTCATCTAGATCGGTGGAACATAAGAGGGTGTGAATTGAGAAAGAAAAAAGAATTTTGCACGAAATTGTTTTTCCGTTCTCATTTGTGATACCTTCTTTCTCCTTCTTATAGGACTATCAGGAATCGATTCTTTCCTCATTTTCCACCATTCTCCATCGAATGGTTGATACCGATTCTCGATTGAGGTCCTTTTTGAAAAATACTCTTCACATTTTTTCCATTTTTTTTCTTCCCTTCCACCGAAATTTTCAAAAAGGACCTGAATCAAAGATCGGTATCAACCAGTTAGAGAATGGTGAAAAATGAGGAAGGAATCGATTCCTGACAGTCCTATAAAAAGGAGAAAGAAGGTATCACGAATGGCGCCAAAATGTAGAAGTATAAGTAGATGAAGAGACGCTGCACGCGCAAACGTGCAGAGTTAGCGAAACGTTTAGCGTTTGTTATGCTCACGGAAGATCGAATCAAATATATATAGATAGTTCGTCGGTTTTGGGAGTAAGAATAAAATGCTTAAATTTGGATCATTCCGTAGTACTGATAGACCGATACTTATTAGACGGATCAGAGGCTTATAATGTCTATTCAACTTTCTCTCCGCCGCCTTTCTCTCAAACCCTCATATCACCGCCCTCAAAACCGTACTTTCATGATAACATTATTCAAACTAATTCAATTGAGAAATCTCATTCTTTCGATTCATTTTTTATTAAAACAGTTATTATGAAAATGTGTCTCAAAAATTCAATAATAATCAAGGCCTTTTATGAAAGATATAAATTCTCTGATCAAATGATCATTCTCCTTTATCAGATAATAATTTTTCTTTGAAACCTTCAGCTCAAGTAAGGATGAGGCTTCTAGTTTTGAATTAAATGACTTTGAATTTTTCTTTTTATCAAAAAAAAAGGAAATATCAAAGAAATTCATGAATTTTTGATTTGTGTGACATTATTTCATGTAAAATTAAGATGATATCATAACTAATAACGCAACAAACAAGGTGGTGAAGTCAGTTGGATGTGGCATTTCGATGAAATTCAGTGAAAAGAGAAAGCATTCTGCTAATATCTTTTAGCAGCGTATTATTAATTGCTCGTTCTGGAAATGATCCACTAAAATCGTACAAGATGAAGTAATACCCCGAAATTCCCCATCATGTCTGGACCCGGGAAAATAGATTCTCTAGGAGGTGTGGAATTGAAAACTCCATGTAGATCTTCTCTCGTAAATGTGGTTGCTTGTAGCTCACATATTGGAGATTTCTTTGAGAGACAATAGGCGATACAAATCAAAAACCTATGAAAGTTCACGTGTTTTGAGTATCAGACAATTTTCTTGTCGGCTCAACGAACTGTATGAGTTTGTTTCCTCAGCGATTTATCACATAATGCAGTAACAAAAGGAAGGTCAAATTTGACTTCGATACAATGCAATCCTGGAGGTTTTTGAGCAACGAGTTTGATTTCCGTACATATTTCTCTGTGTCAGATGAATAGAGTAAGCATGATGAGGAGCGTTCATTATTTGCCAATCGAACACAAAAAATGCTCCATTGGAAGATATCGATGAGTGGATATTGAACTTCGTTTTCACTACTCATCATTCATACTCCTGAATATTCTGCATTCATACAGGTTGAAGCACATGATATAGTTGCATCAACTCTGTCAGAATCTCTGATCAGTGACTCTCCCAATATCATGAAGCGTGGATTGCAAAGAAGAGAAAATATCATTCCAGTCATTGAAAAGATTGTCCGTGGGTCTGAATCACCTTTACTAGATAACTCGCCACTCCATGTTTTGGGACTTCCCGTATCGCGACCATCACGTCAACGTCAAGTAGAAGAAGTTAACAAGGTTGACACACAAGTTCCTTAACAACCGAAGAATATTGCGAAAACTGCTTCCTCGCCCAGCAAAGTTGAGGAAAAAGATGCACATCGTTCTTGAAATGAAGTCTGCAATAACAGATTATCGTTGACAAGCACATCATCTGGCGATTTCTGAACCCATATTTACTCCTCGAATCCATTCACCTGTCACTCGTTCCGATGTTCTCTTAGGTCATCCGATACAAGATGGATCATTCGTATTGAAAAAAGAATTTTGGACCAAAGGTTATGGAGGCGGAAGAACTTTTCATAAATCTTCCGAATGGACGAATGGATAGAACGAATATTCCGTGAAGACTCATGAATACTGCTTGCTTAGTATCAGACGGTACGCCATGATATGGAAATCAATAAGGAGGGAGATATCAGCTTCATCGTCGACGCTAATTGCACGCTCAGTGTTTGTTCCAAGTTTTAATTCAAAACTCGCCAACACTCTTCCAAATTCCATGACTGTGAAGTACTGGTTTTCAGAGATGAGGAGTTTAATCACATTGAAGGAGAGATCAGGGGTAGACGAATTCGAGGTAAAAGGGGGCTTGAGTTTGGAAGCCAACTTAGGGATAGTGCCTCTTCTATGAAAAAATGAAAATTGATTGAGAAAACATGCACAAATTGATACAGTTACTCAAGAAAGAATGGCCAGGCAAGCAGGTCGAAGGATATGTACAATTGTATTCCGAATCCCCGGTCTTCTACCTTTTGATTATAGCTGAGGCGGTGCTCAGATACGCTTTAAAGTCACGATCGTTAATTCCGAACAATTCATTGCGTGAAAAATTCCTGTTCCTACATATTGACGCGGCTGGCTCAATGTTGGGAAAAATGTTCAAGTTCCTTCAGTCTATTCATGTTCACTCATTGGTTCTCCCTGGGTACGGGGTTTACCCTCCCTTAGATGTCACGACATTTGCTTAATCAGCTCATTCAACTGAGGATATCACGGTATATTTAGATGAAATTGCTAGAAACATGAAATCGCTTTCAACACACAGACCTGTGGTTGACAAAATTGACCCTGATTTGCTCCTGTTGCAATCGGTTTGCCATGCATTGTACGGTATGTCATTGATCCTGTATTCCAAATTGATATTGGTTGCGATGCCGTGAAAAAAAGTGATAGACCACTTGACTATCATTCATATCTGTTCGACTCACTTGTTAGCCACAGTCCGAAAGGAACTCAAAAAGGTCATGCTTGACAAAAGAGATCAAGTTCTCGCAGCTCAAGGTATCGCGATGCTGATACATGCGAGAACTCTGAAAGGAGCTAATTGAATTGTGATGCATTTATATAAAGTGTTTGGAAGAGTAAAAGAACCCGCAAATATACAGAAATCCATCAATTTCTTGAAAAAAGCCAATGGCGAAGCGTTTGATGACGCGGAACGTGTGGAAAATAGCTTTAATGCAGAGAGGATCGACTTCTCTATAAAATCCATCAGGAATTCTGCTCTGGATGAACATTTTCGAAAATTCCGAAGACTCATGGACAGGAAATTAACTTCAACCAACATCACCAATAAACATCATTGCTCGGGTTTCATAATTTATTTGTTCGACTTTCTCTTCCCGTATGTACCTCTATTCACAGCGTTTCAATTCGAAGCATTTAGGATATTAAGGGATCTCAATGTGCCAGTAGAGAATCATTGCATGTTTGAGGAAGAATATGTTCTGAACACGGTCGTATACACAGGTCTCACAACTCTGGTGGTGGGAGTAGGCCTGCTTTTGAAGACGCGAAATTAGTTCTCAACTCGCCACCGCGAGGCGCTACTTATCCAGAGTCCCTGGATCTGCGCATGCTTGCCCGCGTAAAGCAACAGACGGAATCGTCTGCTCCGCTGGGAGCCGCGCGAGCCGGCGCAACTCGCACGCGGTTGCGATAATCAGGATCACTGCGATGATCCAGTTCGCACCGATATGCACCTCGCGGACAAGGACTCGTGATTTCTCTTACTTCCGGCAGTACACGCAGAATACGCACAATATCTCAGCCCAAATCTCAAGTCCCTACGGGCGGCCACAACTTTATATATAAGTTTAAGGATACCTGCTGGCAGATATCGTGGTGGCCGTGCTGGCTAATGCACGGGCAGTAAACTTTTGCCGGCTCGGGTTCAAATCCCGCCTCGGGCAAGTTTTTTTTTCACAAATTGATTTCTACACTTCTTTTTACTTAATATTATACATGATAAACTCTCACAAGAGACAACGGCACTCAAAATTCGATTAATTCACAAAGTTTTTGCTATTGGACTTACAAGGACATAAGCTACTTGTATACGTTTCGAAGATGAAGATTCAGAGAGAAAATACTGGCTATAATTCTAGCATGTGGTTCATATATTCAAGATAAATTCTTTAAGGGTTATAAGTGTCATGCCTTGTGGAGGCAACAAATGACATGAACTCGAAAAACTCATCCTCATAATTTGAAAATCCAGAAAAAAATCAATTCGGTATGGAAAGAATAATGAACATTTTTTCTCGATCATGTAGGAGTCTTGAAAATTTCCTAGAGACCCCAAAGTTCTTAAAAATTCGGTATTGCTGGAATCTGAAAAGTTTTTAAAAAATATGTCATGTCCTTGTAAGTCCAATAGCGAAAACTTTGCGAGTTAATCGGATTATGAGTGCCATTATTTCTTGTAAGAATTTATCATGTATAAGATTGAATAGAAAAAAGTGTAAAAATCAATTTGCGAAAAAAAAACTTGCCCGAGGCGGGATTTGAACCCGGGCCGGCAAAAGTTTACTGCCCGTGCTTTAACCAGCACGGCCACCACGATATCTGCCAGTTCGTGCTCTTAAACCTATATATAAAGTTGTGGCGGCCCGTAGGGACTTGAGATTTGGGCTGAGATATTGTGCGTATTCTGCGTGTACTGCCGGAAGTTAGAGGAATCACGAGTCCTTGTCCGCGAGGTGCAAATCGGTGCGAACTGGATCATCGCAGTGATCCTGATTATCGCAACCGCGTGCGAGTTGCGCCGGCTCGCGCGGCT
>JAPYYZ010007039.1:0-11146 GCA_030522705.1 Eretmocerus eremicus | reverse complement strand
AAACGTCCGGTCAGAGTATGAGTCAGGTTCACACGTATACATCATCTCGAGTCAGGCAAAGCAAAGCAAAAGCGGCCGACACGCAGCGGCTCGCGGGTGGCGATTGAATATATAGGACGTAGGAGCCGCGAGTCTCGCGGGCGTGACGTAAGCGCGCGTAGAATGGCTGATCCCGCGTGATTTATTCGGTGTCGTCTCCGGCAGCGGCACACTGTAGCTCAAATAAACGCTCGCCGCGATCATCGGGGTGCGGAGGAGGCACATGCCTGGGTCGCGCCCGAGCTCCACGAGGAGCTTCTTCACGCACACTTTGCGGCAACAATCGCCGAATGCCGCGGGTACGAGCCGTATTCTCGCCGGCTCGACCCCTTCGTACGTATACGTACATGCCGACTTTTTATTTAGATCGGCCGGGCTGCTCTGGCGATGCTGGCGCTCGCGTCTTGCGGACCGCTCATTTCTTGTCAGCTCGCCGAGAGAGAGAGAGAGAGAGAGAGAGAGAGAGAGAGAGAGAGAGAGAGAGAGAGAGAGGAGAGCGAGCGGTGATATTTCACTTACGCATCGCCGGACAGCTTTGGGATTCCTTAGCCTTTTTATGTCGAGTCGCTGTCCAGGCCTCGCGATGTGCAAAAATGATCAAAGATGACCCCTCAAGGCTCAATCGGATTTCCTGAAATTCATGAAGTTTTTTCCCAACGAGAGTCTCGACAGCGCTATTTTTGACGCGAATTCGGTACAAAGTGAGAGCTTTAATGGATTCCTCAAGACTTTCTCCACACTGTCAGTTCCGCTGCAAAGGATTCTCTCATCGGTGGGCAAGTACAAAAATTCTCTAGATTCTCAAGGTTCGAGGCTGAAAATGTTCATGGTAGAAGATAAGGTATCCACTTTTCCTCCTTGTCTAGTCGAGTTGAAAAAATTTTATATCACAGTGATCGACTTGGCTTCATGAAAGGAAAGAATCTGAAGCAATCTTTTGGCATGAACCACTCATTTCGTGAGATACATTTGAAAGGAAACCCATTTTTCTGAACAAATTCTTACGAAGCAGCTTTCACAATTTTCTGGGAACCTCGATCAGAACTTTTGTTTTGTCAGACTCCCATCTTCGGACCATATCTCTCAATACGAGATCCTATAGTGTTCCTCTGATAGCCGTCTCAAGATGCCAACGATATGTCCTCATGTTTCCAAAGATCCCACCCTCGTTTTTGTTAAACTAAGCTTTCGAGGGTGTGCAACTATTGACTCCATCAAACTAGCATTTCGAACATGATCTACAAAATTTGTCATGCCCCTAACAACAAAGCTCCTGCAAGCTCAAAATCGATTCGTGCGATCTCAAGTTCAACATAACCAGCACAACGAAGCATCGCTATGGCATTAGATAGTTGCGAGAGCTTTCGTGACGAGCCACAGCCTACTTATTCTCGCGCGCGGCTCATCCTTATCGAAACCAAGCATTTGTAAGAGCCGACGAGTGGCGGCGGGCCAAAGGCATACTCGGCTACTCATGAAAATAACAGCTGAATTGAGATACGAGAGCGCCATAAATTTGATCGGGCGCGAGCCCATAAGTCAGCTCTCGGCCATCCACGTCCGCGAGGCTTTGCTGATGGGCGCACGAGGGCTCAAGGCCACGCACGCATACTACTGACATACCTATTATTCGACTGCTGCACGTGGGTGGTGCACGTGTACCGCTTCAACAATTTTACCATTTTTGTATACAAAATCCCAAATTGGCAAAATTAATGAAAGATGTTTTTCACTTACTGTAAAACAGAGAACGATTTTGGATCTTCAATGGTATACTTTCGTGATTTAATTACCAAAGTTAATCCATGTTGGATCTTGTCAAACTTTCTTGATACTTCAGATGACCGAAATTTGAGATACAACCTTCAAAAATCCTTTGAAAACACTATATTGGTTTGCTCACTGTCATTATTGTCTTCTGGAGAGTATGTTTGAGCTTGAGGATACATGTCTTTGACAATTGAAATGAGACCTTTCCAAGAAGTGATGTTGACGCAATTTAACAGAAAGATTTCTCACATAGTATCCACATTTCATCGCACACAGTGATTTGGTCAAAATTCTTCAAAAATGGTCTATGTTTATCATCGTATAAAGTCTTATCTTTGGTAGGTTTCACTAATATCTTCGCAAAAGAGGAACATGCACATTTTTATCGTTTGGAGACACATTTCCAAGCCCAGATGTGTGCATCGAACGACTTGAGGCATGACTTTAGAATGTGTGTGTTTTGAATTTTTGAGCGATGTAGTCCATATGAATGCCATCTGTGGTATCACAATTGGCACTGAGCCTCCGTGTTAAACTAGATGGCAGCGGAGAGCCAACATGGCCGTACCTCGAATGAACTTACATATTAATCAAATGGATCAAGATGGCCGCCGTTAAAACTGAGGTTTACTTCCAGTATTCGGATTAGCTTCAAAGTACTGTAGCTGTGTATAGTTTTGCTAATCAGGCATACATGAAAATCTCTAGAATCACAAGATCAGTAAATTCAGGTCCACAATTATAGGATGTATTCTTTCAGTATCTATATCTCTATTGTCTCTGCTAGTGTCTATACCCGGGACCCTTATGAGTTGAAATTTAAAATGTAGCTCAACCAGTATTTACTGCAAGAATAGAAAACTTTAAATTGAAGCTATGTACAGGGCCCTTGATAGCCTCCATGAGAATTTGGCGAGTCGCGCTGGTCCATTTGCATTTTGGAATCCACCCCGTGCCCTACAAGGACACCATTCAATCACGTTTGCTAAAAGTAATGATATACTTGGCTTGAAATTCGGTGAATGATTTTGTGTCTGTACGAGTAGTTCATGAGCTAGTAAGAATCGTCTGGTACCATGCGTGAGAGGAACTAAGAGATTAGCATCACTAAAATCAAAGACTTTGATAACTGCGAGAAAGGGTATCAAAATCAGAAAAGAGAGTTTTAGATGCATCAGAATAGATCCGTATGATTTTCTGGGGTAATTTCCGCCATGAATTTCGATACACAGTAAACATCGAGATGAACATAGAATTTTTGTCTCCAGGTTACTCTTTTGATTGCCAAATCTGTCGCCCGCAACAGTCTCAGGACTTGGTCATTTGGAAAATGTAATAAACTATTAATTTTGTTGATTTAGTAACATTGGGAAACTGAAGTAGGTTGATGTCAATCTGATCCACCTATCTTAACGATTCATAACGATATCAGCCGAATATGGTGAAACATCACGAATAAAACTACTTTTTCTATCAGGCTACAGTCAGAGGTTTATCATCATCATTTCCTTCTAGATAGATTAAAAATCTTCACATTCTCAATTTTTTCAATTTAACAAATTTCTTTGAGAAAAATAGGTATATCAGGACTTGTAGGAATCGACATGAACCGATAGCACCTCGCGTTCGAATAGCCAAAGCAGTATAGTTACTTACGAGGGCCACATCTAAGCAGCTCGCGACCGTGAGGTTTCGTGCCGATGCCGACTGGGCGGATCATCCGCGTCGACCTCGAAAGCCATAAATAAGCTCGTGCTTCACATCTCACCCGTTGCGTGGCGAAAGCTTTTCCCGGTCTAGAACGTCATAGAACGCTATGCAACGCCCCAGGCTAAAATGCTAAAGAGATAGGCAGACCACACGCTGATGGGGCTCGGGTTGCGCGCTTTTGCGAAAATCTAGAGTGCGAGGACTGGCCCTTCCCATGTGATGGGTAAACACCGACCATTCCCTTCGCTGCGTGCCTTTGGTCGCACCCGTTTCAATTTCCAATGCGACTCGTGAGGCTCCAGAAAGGCGGAGTCCTATGGGAGCTTGCGCAAGGAGAAAGCGCGCCGGTGGTGATTTTTGACAGCGCGAAATGAATTTTCAAAAGTGCTCCGCTTTCGTGTTGCGGGTTGCCGCCACGCCACCGCCAACTGCGCTGCTCTCATTGTGCGTGGCTTGTATGTGGCCAACCCTCGTTTGACTAGACAACTTGGACAGCTGAAATTTGTCATATAAGGCGATCTTCCGGGCCGTTGCCAGAAAAATTCCAATATGAGGGCCATGCGGTCGCCTCTCGTTTCAAGCTGGACTCCTCCTTCATTTCTACAGTGACATTTTCTATGAAACTCGGGCACTGAGCCAGCTTGACACTGGACACCCAATGGAAGTTGCAGAAAATGCGAGCATCCGGGGGAGTTGACGGTTATTCTTCATTTTTATTCACATTTTTACTTGTTGCTCCAACAACCTTCAACACCTCAAAAGCAGAGTATGCATTGAGATTGTGAGGGAGAATGGACGCTTACACTATTTACATTGGTGCACAGTAGAATCAAGAATGCGAGAGCAAACATGAAGCCAGATCAAAACTACTATTGCAAAAAAAACAATTTTTACAGGAACGGAATGTAGGAAATGGAAGGAATTTTCTTCAATAAGTTAGTATATCGAGAGCTTGAGAAGTTTGATGAACGAATTTTTCTCTTTACTATTCATAGTATTGAGGATGAAAGTCATATTAATTCTCAATCGAATACAATATAAAAATTGAAGGAAAAAAAAAGATAAAGGATACATACCTTCCTAAAGATCGTAGACCCGCGGTCGGGGGCTCGGTAGTCCAATTTGTACGACATCAAGTGGAAAATGGTAAACTCGGCACTCGGAACGTGAAAAACGTTTCGTTTGATTTTTTTTTTCGTCGAATTAGGCTCTGCAAGTTACTCTGCGATTCTAAACAGATTCAGATGAATTATGATCAAATTATTGATTCCAAAGAGAGATTGACCCACTCACTTCAGATCCTATTTCCGGGTCTCAAAAATTTGTCCTGAGTCAGAAAATATGAAAAACTAGTAAAAAAATGATGAAAAATGAAAACTTTTATATTCGAAAAATTTGCAGTTTTTATCATTTTTTTCTTAAGAATTAAACATTAGTTGGGATTCATTTTTATGAGAACATTTTTCTCTCACGTCTAAAAAATTTTCAGAAGTTTTTCCAGATTTTTATGACACGTACAACCAAAGTTATCACGAAGAATTGGAAAACGCGCTTGTCTATTATAGTGGACATTCTCAGTTAAGGGATTAATCGCTAGTCCAACCCAAAAAATATATTATCTCCCATCTGAATATGATAAAGAACTTGAGAATGCAAGCTTCCGTTCTACTCGCGCATGCGGATCTCACTCGGCGTTCTATCTGAGAGCTTGCATAGCCTAGAGAGAATCTCTGCATAAGCGAGATCGTAACGTATGAGCCCTGAACACGTGGCGTCCAGCCTTATCCTATGCTGTTTGATCGACTCGCGAAAGACTGAAGAATCTCTGACAAGATCGTACAAGTAAATTTACTACCTTCCACGTGTTACAGTAAGGGGTTCAAAGACCAAGCATAACTATATTTATAGATATGACCTGATCCCGATTTGTAGCAGCTCAGCCCTAGATTTCATGAAAGGCGCAACCACAATCGATGCTGGCCACCGCAACTCTCCTTGCCTCCAACACCGCTTTCGCACACTGGCTAAATCCGCAAGCGATAATAGCCTGGCTCTCACCCCCTTTCCTCTATTTATTTCCCATCTTTCGATCCAGGCCCTCGCAGCAACAAATAACCATACGCTCCACACCACAAGTATTACGCCGCATACGTATATGCACGGCACCTACTTCAGGCCTCAAGACAAGCTTGATATACGCGGTCATGGGCGGCGTAAATCACTACACAGCCCCGCGATGGGCTCGGGCTCGGTTTCGCATTCCATATACATATTATACGTGCCCGGGAATCGGTATCGCGTTCAAGTTGAAAATTGCGCGATTTATTAAGCGTTTCATTAGCGTGGTGCGCGAGATCGCGATATTGTGACCTACACACCTTCGCGGCATCTTTCTAGAGAGCGCTGCCGCGGCGATCAATTTGCCTCCGCGAGTCGCGTGAATTATACCCCCGTACCAGAATCGAGAGGCGCTACCCCATCTGCTTGGTAAATACCCGCGAACGAGCTCTGTGTGGACGCGATGCTTTATTGATACCAGCGCTGCAAGCTGGCACGCACGCCTATTTTATCGATGCCCGATCCATTTTCTACTTGCTGCGCGCAAGATAGAGGAGGAGATAGTGGCCACCGGAAAAACTTGATCTCGTAATAATGATAGATACCAGAATATTTATTCATTTATTTATTCATACGATGTTGAAGTACTTATTTATTATACTATTATTTTTTTACTAGTTTTATATTTTTATACCACTGTTTATTTATTCATTTGATACACTGTCTAATGACCTTTTACATATGGGAGTAATAGCTCTTTCTCATGTGAAATGTTCATGTGAAATTGAACACCTATAAACATGAAATCTTGAGAACAACATCTTTGAGAGTAATTTCACGGTCCTCACAACCAGTCTGACCTCCTTACGCGTTACCAATTTCATTCAATTGTGTAATACATGTCAGACCTGTAATTTTCATGTAGAAAAATCGCATAGTCGATTTCCCTTGACGTAAAATACGCCGTGTTTATCTAGAGCTTATAAAAAATCTATACTTTACGTAACATAGACTCCGGGACAGAACAGGATAGTTACAAGCTGTTTTTTTTTTTTTTTTATAAACCGAGTCGGTATTTTGGGCGCAGCTCAAACTGTTTATATTCTTTTAGAAGAATATTTCTCTGTAGTCGTACAGATGATTTATTTGTCGGCATAATTCTTCTAGAATAATTCTGGGAGATGATCCTCAGTCCAAGGAGCATTCAAAGTGACTTGATTCTTCAAAAAAAAAAAGAAAAAAAAAGTGATTATACCATTCTGATCCGAAGCTGTCCATATGCAAATAGAGAAAAAATACAAAAAACTCATATGTTTCGTCTTTGTCAACAATGAAACTTGTTCCCATTGGGTACCGTTGGTTCCAAAAAAATCGCCAAACTTAGGCACGCGTCCAAACATGCAAAAATAGACTTATTATGAAACATTTCCCATGAACAACGGAGGGCTCTTTCCCGAGGATTCAGAATCTCAAATATTCATGTAAAATGGAGGAACTAAAGTACAACACAACAAGAAGCACCTACTCGGATATCGGTTCAAAAAAGATATACCTCTGGGTATTTTCGTTATCCCCTTGGAGGGAAAAAACTGTGATTTTTTTCCTCTCCGGAGTCTCCTAGAGAATCGTATTGCTCATCGGATGAGATATCTTGGACTGAAATCCATCAACAATTATGCCGTTTATGACGATAAACATGCAAAAAACGCGGTTTTCGAGTCTAATTTAGCGATCCTCATTTTCAAATGGTAGCCGTTTTGAGATTAATGGAGATTGTCTCTTGGAAAAAATGAGGTACATACTTCAAGATGTTTTGAAGCGAGTTGCACAAGAATTTTGACGAAATTGCTTATCAATGATTTTTAATTGATGAAAGAAGATAAAAAACTATTATCAGAAAGAAAAACAGTATCAAAGTCAAAGTTGTATGGAAAAATCAGAAAAAATTCAGGGAAGGAGAAAACATCTTCATCAATTTCATATCGTAAATGATTTTTATTCAGTTTTTATCGATTTTCTCAAAATGGCCATTTTACAGTTAGGCCCTTCTTCCACGTAGCCCCTCAATTATTTGCTAATTGAGTCATAGTTATCCCATGGTTCCATAGATTCGTTGAAGATCTTGCATGACCAACCAATCACGTAGCAGCAGTTGCTCCAATTATGATCTTATTCCCGTCGTCATACTCAATATTGTTGCAGTATTCGAAGTAGCAATACCGCATTACAGAGATGTATATAGCTAACGTCCGATAAAACGTTCTCCACAGTGAAACGTGCTCGTGTGCTCTTGTTCGCAGTCACCTTCGTCATAATCCCTTGAATCCTCATCAGATGATGTCAATGAATCTTTTGGATATTATTTTATCCTCATTGATCATTCAGGTCTCTACATGATTAATTTTCACCTGACTCGCGGATCATTATGGTGTACCCTCTGAACCAGGAGTGCAGCTCTCTCTCTCTCTCTCTGAATGACCATAATACATTAATGAATAAATTCATTTTCGATTCCACAATGAGCATGGTTCCCGTCATTATTGGTCAGATCGGGATATTGTTGATGCAAGCAAGAACTCTACACCAGTATCCGCGTGCGTCCAACGTGGCCGAGTCCCCCTTCTCACGAGTCCATCATTCATCGCCGTATATAACGTCACGGGTTGAGTAGCGCGATCGAGCAGCGTGTGACCGAGGCGAATGCAGACACGATCTCGTCGAAACGGCCTAGAGCGCATTACACTTATCACAGAGAAATAGAAACTTGGCTGGATATGCAATAATGGTGTATTGCAGATCGCGGGGCAGTGCCATAGCAGCAGCTATATCAGAAAGCAGGGAGCAGCTCTCGATACACGAGTCCGCCGGCTGCACTCGACGAGCTGTGTATTGTTCAGGTCTGCGGGGCTGCGCGGCGAATCATTAATTTTGCGCCGCTCTTTCTCTCAGCATTCGAGCGGAGCCGTCACTCGGTCGCGGCTCAGCTCTATCGGGCCTTATCGAGGGGGCCCCTCCGCACAAAATTCTCCGGCCGAGCTCGAGCTTTCGTGCAGCACTATTGTGTGGACCCTGACCTCCCGCGTCTTACTGTCACCGTTACCTCATTGTCTCGAAATCGCTTTTCTGCTCTCGACAGCCAGCGAGATTGCGAGGCTTGGAATCGCCCTCGAGAAGCTCCCATGTACGAAGCGTGGATTTGAATGCCAAGTGGTTGATTCGACCCGGTTGACTCGTATGTATACTTGCGTGAGCCAACGTTCGGATACGATGCGGAGCTTTTTACATCGATTTCCTGTAACACAGTGCATTTCATCAAGGCTACCTTCCATATTGAGAGTTGAACTCTTACGGCCCCCTTACCTGGAGCCTGTTGATAGTTCAAGAGGTAGCAGCCCCTGAAAAACCTGATTTTTTATAATAACTTTCACAAGCTTGCAAGAGTACCGAATAAATTTGGGAGTCCATGAAGTATTCTTATAGTTAGGCTAACAAGCCCGCAATTCTATATTTCGTTTGTGTCCTGAAAGATATTGACATGACTAAAAAGGATCCAATGAGTACTCTCGTAGCCCAAGTGAAATGCATTGGTGGTATAAGCAGTGGGCGTAGTGGGAGAGTTAAATGAATCATACAGGTCACTCTTTGGACCATCCCCTTGATACCGGTGACATCTTGTATTTATAAGTGTTGGACAACGGCATGATTCGGACGGACCACTCGGTCATCAGCACCGTGATTCCAGCCTTACAATATTACTCACATGCATAAAGATTGTTGAAGCCACACATTTAGTTCACACAAAGATATTACTCATGTTTGCATTGTGAGTATGTCTTTTTATTATAATTCCCGCTTTGGTCTCCAACCGGAATATCGAAGCTGACAACTTTCGGATAACTTTCTTTCGGTTCGCCCCCTAAACCGGCTGACCCAAAATGCTTGCCCATCACTGAATAGTCCACAATCAAATGTTCTTTTTTCGACTCTTGAGATAGCCCCTCGTTTTCCATTCATCATCGATCGAACAAGGAGGCGTATCGATAGTCCAATGGAAACTTAACTGTGGCAGTCTTTATACCGTCTTCGAATTTTTTGGTACTCAACAACTGACGAAATTTTCAGCAGTTCCGTCGCTTTTTCTAAAATCAAAGTTTGGTGCAAGTGTCACGTAGAAAGTCCACATTGAGACTATTCCAGTGTGTACTTGCGGAATTGGAGATACTGAGAGGGAAGGGGATAGAATGCGTTTAAAAGAATGAGCTTACCAGAGAACTATAAGAACTTGTAGAGGTTGGCCCCCTCGCTAAAAGCAGTACCATGCCGATTCAAGCGAGATGCCACTGGGTACCATTAAGGAAAACGGCGAGTAGCATCCCCTTAACAGCCAAACGCTCGCTCGCGATAAGCCACGCATTCGCGGTTCGAGCTCGCGTCGCCCCTGCAGTATTGGCGAGACAATTAATAATCGTTCGGGCGGCTCCATCTGCGGATGAGTACTTGTGCCTGTGCACATACATATACATACACGTTCCGGCTGTCTCGCAAAACGGACAAAGCGTCGGGGGCCGATGCTGGAGCGATACGGGACCAGACGGACTCTGCGATGGTAATGCATACACACGCGTATGCCGCGCAAGACTTTGACTCGGCTGACGCTGGCATAACCGCGAGCTCGCGAGTGGAGGCCCGCGGGTGATGGATGGACAACACGCAGCGTCTATCCCCGCTCTGATGCGCCCCGCAGAAAGAAGAATAACGTCGCTCCATTGTCGTCTCTCTTCGTCTCGTTCGGCGGCTCGCGGACTTTTTCCCCGAGCGCGGAGCTCATGATCGCGAGTGCTCACCTACAACTCGCGCACCGGACCCCCTCGCCGATCGGCTCTCGCATTTTTTGCGCATACCCAATGTCGCGCGAGCGCTCATACAAAACAAAGCCAGCGGCAGAGCTCGCTCCGTCAGCGGTGCGGCTTGCGGCTCTCCTAATGTAAATGCGCCCGCGACGCGACGCCTGTAATGCCATTCGCCTTTTTGCGAGCGATCAATTCTGATCGAGCTCAGCGCTCGATTCGGTGCTCGATAGAGTTCCGGAGATCCGTTTGAATTTTGACCCGATTCGCGCGCTGGAATGACATGGACGCCGATTGGCAGGTATCGCGCTCCCTGAATGTAATGGATCCCTGCGAATTCGAGTCGAAATCGGGGTATCTACCACTTGAATAGAAAGATGAAGTGAACATTGAGATAAGTGATCAGATGTTAAATTGTACCCAAATAATATTGTTGCAATAGTAAACGCAAAAAAACTTGAATATAAAAAATGAAATGAACAAGATTGAAAGGATGAAATTAGTTTGTACAAAAAAAAAAAAGATGAGATATTCGGAGTTTAGAAAGTATCTGAATCGCACATCTCTAAGTAGCTGGTAGAGTATAAATGGGAAAACAGAATTCATAAATTTCAACTATGAGATGAGATTACGGAGAGCAAATGAATATAAGAATAGTGATCAAAGAAATAATGAATCTAAAATTACTTAGTGGAATGAACAAATCATGAATTTTGAGGACC
>JAPYYZ010007034.1:0-13639 GCA_030522705.1 Eretmocerus eremicus | reverse complement strand
GACTTTGGTCTAGGTCCTAGATCTTGAGATTGCAGTCACTGAGAAATTTCATCATATATCTACATGCAGAAATGTTTGGGTTTCTGATGAGGATATCTGCCATGAGCGGAAGATGGAGATTAATCCCTCTCAAGTTTGCTATAAATTGTATTCTCTGATCGTTATACAAATTGCATTGCCACAATACGTGGTCAATGTCCTCATTTTCGCATTGACACTTGCGAAGTGGACTGTTGATAATTTTGACTCGCGCTAAAGACGCGGCCAGGTTATAATTGTTTCCTCTTATTCTGTTTACCGAGACGATAAGATCGCGTCTAAGTTTTTTTGATGAGAACCATGGTTTTCTAACATTCATATAAAATTTGGAAAAATAGTGATTTCCTTTCGTTTGTCCTGCTTCCAGGACTGAGTGATGCGTTTTATCGAATGCGCGAGTTCTGAAACTCTCATACAAGTCGGTGAAAGGCACCATCTCAATATCTAAAACATCTTTCTCTGTAGCTTTTTTAGCTAGGCTATCGGCTTCTTCATTTCCTCCGACTCCTATATGTGACGGTATCCAGTAAAATTTGATGGTAAAACTACCTTTATTCGATTTCTCAAATTCGTGATACAGCTTTCTGATGTTATGAATATAGCTATTTGTTTTGACTCCTGTGGACAACGAATTTAAGCTCTGTAGTACACTGAGGGAATCGGAGAAAATGAAGATGTTTACATTTTGAGTTTCGATAGCGATGCTCAGAGCTTCATTTAAGGCGATACACTCTGCTGTGAATACCGAAGCTTGTTTATTTACACTCTCACAAACCTTTATTGTGGGACGATTACTAGTGACAGCTGATCCACAGTGGATCGACTTTTCCATTTTGCTACCATCAGTAAAGAGAGCAAGCGTATCGTCTCGGTTCACATATTCTTCTATAATGATGTTAGGGAATTGAGCTTCTCGGAGATTTCTCCCTAATTCAACATCAAATGGAATGGAAGTGATCAGTGTTTCGTAATCGTTACAGTACATATTGTAGTTTTCGTGCGATTCTACTTTGTGGGACCATTCTTTCAAATACTTGAGACATTGGCCAAATACACTATTGATCTCTTTTTTGTGTTTTGCACTGATGTTGCAGAAACTTCGAACATTTTTCAACGTTAGGCTGCTTGTATTGCTCACTACTTTAGAGAGATAGCAGTTTCCGAGAAATTCACTTCGATGTTTGATAGAAGTGAGCTTCGATTCTCCGATGAGAACGTTCGTTGGTGTACTTATCCTATAACCTAAGGCAATTCTGATTGCGGCAAATTGAATTTTCTCTAGTCTTTCCACCGTGGTTTTGTTTGTACTAATAAATATGAATGAACCGTAATCGATCAATGATCTAACATAACTTTTGTACAATGTCAGTAAAGTTACTGGATCCGATCCCCACCAAGTACCGCAGAGGAATTTGATGATATTCAGGGCTTTTTCACATTTCTTTTCGACAAGATTCACGTGATGAATGAAAGACATTTTATAATCTACTATGATTCCCAGAAAGCGCGTGGAAGCGCTGGACTTGATAATTTGATCTTGAACTTTTATTCCAAGGCTTCCTGGTTTGATATTTTTGTTATTGAAGTGCAAAAGGACTGTCTTAGTGGGACAAAGTTCTAGCCCTAACTCCCGAAGGTTTTGTCGGATGATTTCGATTGCTTTTTCCAACGTTTTGCTAGCCTTGACAGAGTCCTTGCATTTGACGTATAATGCGATATCATCGGCGAACTGAGATATCAGCACATTTTTCGGAAGATTGACTACTATGCGGGACACATATAGGATATACAGAAGTGGACTCAAAACGCCACCTTGGTGTATGCCTCTGTGGACTCTTCTGAATTCATGCTTCAGGAAATCACTATGAATAATTCTTTCGTGTAGCAAGAATTTTATGAATTTGAGCACGTTTGTGGGAAAACCAATGTGTGAGGAAAATCTATGAGAATGTCATTGTCGACATTGTCAAATGCACCAACGACATCAAGAAATGCGGCTACTACTTCTTTTTTCTCAATGAAGGCTTCATCTACTTTCATGGTCAGACTGATTATGTTATCAATGCATGATTTGCCTTTCCGGAAACCATTTTGGTCACTTGGAATAAGGTTGAGCGTTTCTACCCACCACTGCATACGATTCTTTAGAAGCGTCTCAAAAAGTTTGCATAAGCATGACGTGAGAGCGATCGGACGCAATCCGCCGTCCACTTTGCTGATAAGATGAATGAAAGAGTGTTTCCAGCTTTCTGGGAATTCATTCTCGGAGTGCATTCCATTGAAAATGTCTAAGAGTATGAGTTTAATTTTAATCGAAAGTTTCTGAATGATTTCAAAGTTTATACCATCCAGCCCCGGGGCTGATGTGGTATTTTTTTGAGCTAACGCTGAATTAAATTCTACAAAACTATACGGACTATCAAAAAACTGGTTTTCAGAGTGAGGTAGACAGCTATGAGGATTAGTTTCTACCCATGGCGGACTGATTTTTTGAATTGCTTCATCTACTTTTTCATCGTTTTGTAAATTACTCGGAGAATGAACCGGCTTGGTCTGTATCCAGCTGCGCTTAAAAACCTTACACTTATTCCATACGTACTTTGGATCAGTTCTAAAATCAATTGTACTCGCCAAGTTTTTGAAACATTCTCTTTTTTTTTGCTTGAAAGTCTTTTTAGCTAGAGCGCAGTACTTTCTGTATTGAATCAAGTCATCTAATTCATACGTTATCTCATATTTTTTGTATGCAGCTTTCCGAAGCCTCTTGATTTTATCACATTCCTTGTCCCACCAGGGAAGGGGATTTCGGTGTACATGTTTTTTCGAATTTCTCCTCGTGGGAGAGTTGGTTTTGACTGCTCGTGTGATTATATTGACGAATTTATCATATTTTTCCCGAACCGAGAGCTCTGCAAATTCAGAGGAAATGAAAGTTGAGAAAGAGTTGTCTAAGCTTTTGGTAAATTTCTCCCAGTCAGTACGAACTGACTGAAGCTTGAATGATTTCTTAGTATAAGATGACCTCTCAACACTAACATCTACGAATATTGGGAAGTGATCAGATCCCCAGGTCTCGTCACAAATATTAACATGCACTATGTATGCAATGAAGAGCGTGGGAAAAGTCAGATCTAAATTTGAGCGATAGTTTCGATGAAAGTCTATGTACGTGAATGAATCATTATTATGCAGGAACAAATTATTAGCTTCTGCAGCGAGTTCCAACCTTTCACCATTCGTATCAGTTAGGTTACAATTCCAGGAGGTGTTGTGAGAATTGAAATCACCTAGTATCAGACAGTTTCGATTTTTTGAGCATTCAAAAATTTGATTCCAGTCACTCTGTTGGAGTGTGAGACCTGGGGGTCTGTAGCATGCTATTACATCTAAGTAAAGATCTACATTGTGAATTCTAATACCGCACATTTCTATCGAAGTTTGGGGGGCAACAATTTTATCGAATTCAGAATAGGCTAGAGTTTTTCGAATGAACATGATGATACCTCCACCACGTCCAAGAACTCGATCTCTTCGGAATGTCAGAAAGCCTGGAAGATGGAGTACGTCCTTTTCGGTCAGCCAAGACTCAACGCAGATGAGGATATCAAACTGATCTTGCTTGCTTTGAAGTTCTGCAAATCGTTGATTGATACTCCTGTAGTTCCAAAAAATTATTCTCAGTTATTTATTTGCAGCCATTTTTACTTTCTTCAATTTTCCGACTCGAATTCACCACACATAGAAGAACTTTTACTCATATCGCTCCTATTTTCGTCGTCGTCTTGATCGTCGAGGCGCTTTCGAATTCGTTTGATCCTGCTTCTGAGAGCTGTTTCAGCAAAATCGCTCACTTCCGTTAGCATGCGAATCAAGGCAGGAGTGTCCTGGGTAAACTTTGGTGCAATATGATTTGGATCACTCTTTCCGTAGCAAGAATGCAAAAACTCGGCGAGCTGTCGAAAATTGAGAGGAAGTAGGTTTTCATTTTCTTGGATATACAATTTTGCTGTCTGCAGTTGAGTTTCCACTTCTGCTAGGGAAGGACCAGCCTTTTGTTTTTTGACCAGCATTTCCGGGGGTTTCATGCTACGGGAAGTGTCTGATTTTGAGTCATCTGGATCAGTGATCGTCGAAGCCGCCGTTGAGCGCGTCCTCTTACGTTCTTGAGTTGTAGGAGCTAGGGTGTTTGCATTAACTTCTCTCACGTTCTGGTTCTCGAGATTCTCGACTGGTTTTGTATTTGGCCCTTGCCTTTCTTGAATTGTTGGATACTCTTGCTTTCTCTGAGTGAGTAATTCAATGTTCTTGCAGTGCTTCACTATGTGACCCTCTTCTTTACACAAGTAACAAGTCAGCTTATCAGTGGACAAGTATATGTAGTGAGTGAGATTCTCAACTTTAATTAATATATGCGGCGGTAGCTTCTCAATATATTCGGGTTGCACATACACTTGTCTGCGGAAGCTCAATACATGTGTGAGCCCTACATCATTAATACCAGCTTTAATATACGTTATATTAGAGCAAGGTTGTACTCCAGATTTCTTGAGTTCTTCATAGATTGTTTGATTAGTGATAAATGGATGAGCGTTCGAGATGAGGACTCGTTGGGCTTTTGATATGAGAGGTCTGATTTCCATAACATGCTCGCCGATTTTAACTTTGACTCGACGTTCCGTAAGCTCGTCGACATCTTCCTTGGTCTTCAAATATAAACATATTCGGCCGTTGGAAATACGCGATACACATCTGATCTTGATGGGAGCGGTAACTGTAGCGACAGCACGTACGTAATCGGCGACTGGAATCCCTTCGATTGCATCCAAAACTATCGCCTGCTCGCGTGTGAAAACTTCTTCACGTGGTTGTCCATCGTTGAGTTGGTTTTTTAAGTGCCCCTGCGGTCAGAAGCACCTAATTTTTCACAAACACTTGATCTCTTGGCTTCTCCTGAAGCCAAGAATTTAGAATGAAACTATCTCAATCGATTATCTCGCCAACATTGCACTCGCGAATCACGCGTGAATAACCACTGTAAATACACGTGAGCGCGCGGTATCGTTAACACGTCCGTAGCCGTCGACGGTTCAGAACCGAATCCACGGGTGATGCGATTCTCTCTGTTCTCCCGTGCCTCCCGTGCTCCATCTGTGGGCCACGGGTGATGCAATTCCTCGCGTCCTTCCTTGCCTCACCTGTTCTGTCCGGGGATTACGGGTAATGCGATTTTCCGTGCCCTCCCGTGCCTCCCGCGCTCTACCCGTGGGCCACGGGTGATGCAATCCTTCGTGTTCTCCCGTGCCCACCGTGCTCTACCCGTGGGCAACGGGTAATGTCATTCCCCGTATCCTCCCATGCCTCCCGTGCTCTACCGGTAAACCACGGATGATGCCATTTCCCGTGTACTACCGTGCTTCCCGTGCTCCAATCAAGAGCCGAGGATGATGCGATTCCCCGTGTCCTCCCGTACCTCTCCTGTTCCACCCGTGGGCCACGGATGATGTGATCCCTCGTGTCCTGCCACGTTTCTTGTGCTTTACCTGTGAGCAACACGTGTAGTGATTTCCCATGTCCTCCTGTACCTACCATGCTCTGAACGTGAGCCACGGGTGCAGCGATTTCCCATGTCCTCCCCTCCCTACCGTGCTCTACCCGTGAGCCACGGGGGGGGGGGGGGGCTGATTCCCCGTGTCCCGCCGTGCTCCCCGTAGGAATTTCCCGCCGCACGCCAAATCACCTTTATTCGCGTAGTCACACGAATAATGTCCTGACCCCGGCTTTCGCTCGGACAAAATTCAGCTCCTGATATTCAAACCCGTTGGGTGCCATTTTTGATGGTCTTACCTGTGATTCTTTGAATGTTCATGAAACGAAGGTATAAGGGATTCGCATAGTTGTTTCGATAGAATCTCAGAGTATCCATCACTTATTCTAGTAAGAGATGAACGAACTCTCGACTCGACATTTGATCTTAACTGTGGGGGACTACTCCGTCCCCTTCGACTCATTTATTCCATCCAAACTTACAAATTACTACGAAATCTCATCGCATCTAAATCTCTACGCGTACCGTTAAAAACACGCATATCACGCGAGTTTCGTCGCTCTTAGTTTTTGTGAGAGAGAATCAAGAGAGAGAATCGAGAGACCAACTCACATACATCCCATGTCTTCGCTCTCAGAATCTCTGGCCTCACGCCGAGCTGACAATTCCCATCGCCGCCCGGAATGCCCGCGGAATCCGGGTTGGAGGGCCCAGCTTGGCCGGCGGTTCCTCACCTTGCGCTCAGCATGCTTGTCCGGGCTCTTCGCAGTGGTCCCTCGAGGACGCTCGTGCACCAGCTCTCGCGTTCGCGCTCACACACACGTGCACACCTCGCGGTATCCACTCAGCGGTACGCTCTCGCGCGCGGCTCATCGCAAGCTGCCCTTCTTCTCGAGCGCGCTACTTCTTGCGCCTCAACCGCGTGTGTCTCTCTCTGTCTCTCTCTTTCCCCTCGCCGTCGCGTAACCGTCGCATATCCGAGCTCGTCCATCTGTAGCCATTCACACCGCTACAACATATACATATATTCCCCTCGCCACGTTACAATGGCGACTCTGCCAGGATCGGTAGCTCACGCCGGTGGATGCGCGCTGGGTTAGGGCTGGAAATTCAGCTCGGCTCACACACAGACAGCAGCATAGCGCAGATTGTGCTACGGTATTCACGCCGTTCATTCAGCTCGCCTGCCGAGGCCGGCGAACCTCCAATTGCGCACCAATACTGCGGCCTGCATCAGTCAGTTCCCCTAGTGTTGTCGCGTCCGATAGTGAAGGTAGACAGGAATTGCGCGCGCCGATTGTGCTTGCGGTCAATTTACCCGCAATTATCCTCAGTATGCCTGCTGTGTAGCAGCCATACAACCAATCGCGTGCGACCTTTTCTGCGGACAATTTCCAAATGTCGCGTCGAGTAAGAGTAGGAATAGTAGCGTTCGGGTCAAGCAGTAATCTTGCGGTAATTTTGCGATAATTCAGCGGTAATGCGCCGTTTGCTGTATAGGAGCGTAGTGAGGACGTATTGAGTGCGTGTCATAGGAAGGGTTTACACGTGCAGATTGGGCCACGGTATTTCAACGCCGCTTATCCAGCTCGCCCGCAGAGCGGTTGGCGAGCATCGAATTGCACGGAATCCTGAAGATTCTAATCACGCTAATTGCGTGACAAACCTTCCTTACTTACGCCAAAAGGGTCTGCTTTGCCAGGACAATGGTAGGGGAGTGACCCAGGTCAAACGCCACCGGTGGAGGCTCCGACTACAAGATGTCGCAAGAGATGCTAGAGCTGATAGCCGAAGATGAGCGTTATTTGGGTGCAGTCAAGTTAGTGGCTGCCTTGCCTTACGCTGATGTGATAAGAAGATTGAGTGAAAAGGGACTGAATGTCCATGGAACACGGTCACATTTGAGGAATCGATTGATCCGATACGATATTCAGACCATAAATCCAGATGAACAAGTCCCCTGGAATAGCGCGGTGGACGAGCGACCTCCTGAGGACGCACCCATCTCGCCAGGAGCGTTGAGAGTAGTTCAAGAACTGGGAGATCTGGCAATGGGTGATGAGTGTGAACCAGAAGTCGATGAGGAGTACGAGCTGCCTACGCCTGTCGTGGCCACGTCGACCACGGCGATAACGCAGACGGGTAGGTTCACCTCCACGACCAACCCCGCGATGACAACCACCCTGACCAGTAGTTCTACGGGACCGATATCGACTAGCGGACATGCACCTCATGTGGTTCATCCGAGTCTCGCGGCAGCAGCAGAGGCTTTTCGCAATTTATGCCTAGGCACACAATACGCCACCTGGGCTAATACGGCAATGCTTCCGAATCCAGGGATGCCGAGTTGGGGTTTTCCCACTTTCATGTCATCGTGCGAATCTCTGCCACCGGAACCCACAACCTCTATTCGTGAGGTCAGGGATTCTGAGTCAGACCGAGAGCGAAGACAACGAGGTCGGCAGAGTGGAGATGAACGAGGAGCGCCTGACGAGTACGTAGAGCAGCAACGCGAGCGTGTCTACGCTCTTAGATCTCAAATGCCTCCTCCACAACCGCACACCAACTCGACACATCCTCAGGATTAGGACAATGAAAGTTGTCAAGGACGCCCGCGGAGTGATTGCAGAGAGCAGGTGCGGACCACGTTGGTCATGGAACAGACTCCGAACATTCCCACTCCATCTCGAGGGACAGAAGTGCCGACACGCCACATCATACAAGTCGCTCGCGACCCGCGCACAGTCCCCGTCATGATTGGTATTCGGGGTCATCCAGCAGCAACGAATGGGACCCCGAAACTCCTGCGTCTCACCACTCGAGGGCGAACGCTCAATCGTCGCGTGCGTATAAAGAGGAGAGGGAGTCTAGTCGCATTCTACAAGTGACCAAAACGTTGACCAGTTAGAATATTCCCTTTGATGGTGACCCCAAAGGAAAGAGAGAGGAGGCCGAAGAGTTTTCGGCATCAATAAGAGAGTGTATGGAGTCGTCTGATTTGTCCGACGCCGAAGTCTTGGCGGCCATACCGAGCGTACTGGCAGATCGAGCTAGAACTCGGTATCGCACGCACAGCCATAGTATCACGTGCTGGCGCGATTTCAAGCAGCTGTTTCAAGATCAGTACGTGGGGCATTTCGATCATCAAGAATTGATGGACGAGTCATATGAGCGTACTCAGGGGAGGAGCGAACAAATTGCCCCTATTTAACTTGCATACGCCAAATAGTGGGAGCGTTCAAACATCCTCCGATTGAAGACGTGGTTTTCAGTATTGTAATCTGCAATCGGAGACCAGATTCACGCCGGTACCTGAAAACCTGGAATGTCCGCTCCCTAGGTGATATCCAATACTACGGCAAGAAGTTTGAGAAGCAGCAAGAGTGGGATGCGCGTGACACCGCCCCACCCTCGTTAGAAAAGTCGAGGATTCCTGGCGCTGCGTATAGGGGCACGGGATATGTCACGACGGCGAAGCAGCTGGCAGCTGCAGGAGTCAAGGAGCTGTCTCAGAAGGTTGCCGGACTCGAAATCCACGCCAACGGTCGGAATGCCGAGGGCGAGGGCAAGTCCACAGCAAACGCCTCGGGCACTCCACCTACAGCTCCTAAAGGCAAGGGGAAGGGCGAAAGAAGACGAGAATCGAACGCCAAATTGGCAGCTAGCTCGGACTCGGGAATCGAGGCCGCAGCAGTTGCCGCGACGCCAAAGTTTCCGAATACGCCTGCCCAACTTTCGACTCCCACACCTGCGATGCCGGTAATTGCGCTTCCACCAGCCGCGGGCAGCCGCCGTACCCCTGGCCGTATCCCATGTACCCGTATTGGCCCACGGCTGGTGCCGGAGGAAACCCCAAGAATGCGTAGACCGATGACTCCTGAAAGGGGGAGAAACGCCAGGAACAGCGGAACAGTGAAGTGTGTTTTCATTGTCACCAACTGGGTCATATGGTCCGGGACTGCCCCATAAGGCAATGTTACGCCTGCAAGGAGACTGGTTACACGGCTCATGAGTGCCCGAAACTCAATGAGAGATGCCAAAGATGTGGCAAGGCGGGATTTTCGGTGAGGACGTGCCCTGACTGTAAATGGGTATTGCCGCAGTATCAGGGAAACGTGGCCGTGGGAACGCAAAGTACGGCTCCCCCGGCACACCATACCTAGAATGCGTCGAGAAGATTGATGAAAAAGCCGTAGTGCCCGAAAACGACCTCAGAGCTTTCGCATGGGGGGACGGGAGCACGCCGGATCGAGTCGATCCGATTGCATTCGTATCGAGCACTCGGCGAAAGTAGCAGTGATGAGAAAGAGATGAAGGAAAGAGAAGAAAAGAGGAGGAGAGATGAGTAGGGCTACAGGGGCCATTAGTCGACGACCGATGAAAGCGGCCTCGGGAGCCACGGTCGAGAACGCGCAAAGCTATAAGAGTGGGACTGATTACCCCGCCGACACGGCCAACGCAACTCCGTACATTAGGCCCCGAGGAAGCTGCGGTCGCCGACTCGCTTTGCATGGATGGTCATTTGGGGGGATGCCTCGAATGCCTGTGTCAAGGCGAAAGTGGAGCCCTTGAGCTAAGAAGATATAGAGCGAGGACCGTCGGTGTAAGCTACGCTACGGAACTTGATAGAGGTTGTTGAGGGTGGAAAGTTGTTCTCGGATGCGAAGAGAGACCGTTTCAAAAGAAGATCGTGCTCAATGGAGGAGTGAGCAAAAATGTCCTGGGGGTCTGGGGCCTTCGGAAAAGGAACAGGGAGATCGATGGCCATTCCCATACCATCGTCGTGGAGGTTAGCGAGGAGACCTCGTACGACATGGCATTGGGAACGGATTTGATGAACGCCTGGAAACCGGACTCTCGGAACGTCGACGACCACAGGGGAGTGCTCCAAGGTCAGGACCGAGATTTTGCCGGATGTCATCCAGACAAGGCCAAAAATCGTATTCACGCCGAGGGCAGCGGGCTAGTCATGATAAGAGTAGACGAATGGGACGACCAAGCGAAGCGCCTAGAGTCACGCCATGAGCTATGAGTACGCCATAACGCCGCTAGCCGCGAAAGACGAGCGCGAAAGAGTAACGAGGGTCGTAGAATCGTTATCTTTAGCGTAGGAGATATAGTCTGTCGGAAAATTCGACGCCGCGAATGGCTGTCACGACCGATGAAACCAGGGTTTCACCCGGGGGAGGAAGAAGTTGTGCAAGTTTAGAACTTGCCCCTTGTGATGCGGAGAAGTGAAGACGCCGGTCAAGGAGGAGCCACCGACCGTCGTCTCGGTCCCGCTCCTTTGACCTTACGCCATGATGCCAAATGACCACCAGTGGTTCCAGACCCTGGTGAGCCTGGTAGCCTGAGGGCTTTCTCCGAAGGTCTACCACGCCGCTCATCGTAGAGAGGAGCACCAAAAACGCTAGTAGGTGGGTGAATCACACCCCCACTCAACGCCGAGTAAGATCAAGTTCTGCTGTGGATAAATGCGAGTGTGAATGAGTGCTGAGACGATGATGCGAGGACGAGTGCGTTTTCCTCCTTCTTGCGTGTGTGAGCAAGGGAGTTTGTTTAATGGAATTTTGAAATGATGATCGAAATGGTACCCTTTGTCTTTTTTTGTATTTGTGAATTTTAGCAATGAGATGAATCCTTGATTAATAGCCCGGGTTGGCGGCGAGGGACGGACGAGGGGAACCGGAGCCACTCCCACCCCCTTCTCCCCCGTGCGGAAGAGGGGGGGGGGGATATGGAGGGAGTAATGCGTCGCGGTGCGTCGCAGCCGGCTCCTCATCGTTTCCTCGTAGTCACCTCGGGCAAGACAAACCGAGGAATGATTCGAAAACGTCTTTTCCGAGATCTGCCTCAGGGACGACGAGAACATCGCTGAACGGCGGAGTAGGCGAATGCGGCAACGGGGAGCCACGTTGTTGCAGGGATTGAACGCCGTCGTCATCGCCAGGTGGCAGCACCTCTCGACCCGCGGATTTGTGTAAGTGCGCGTGTGCCGGTGAGGCCGAGAGGAAGCCTCGGCGAGTGGCGCACGCCAGTTGGCCGCCAGCAGCAGCAAGCAGGAGAAGCACGAGCAGCCGAAGCCAGCCCGTTCTGGAGCCACGAGTAACCTGGCGACGCAGAGAAGCCGTCGCAAGGTGTACGGACCACGAGATCTGCAGCTCGCAATTTTGCTGCCTCCAAGGAGGCCTGAACGGCGAACCCGAGCGGCAGCAACCAGAGGAGTGGGACCCCGGTTTGGATGTCGGTGAGTGGCTCTCGCGATGTTCTCCAACGCGTCCCGTGCCCTCGCGCCCCGGTAGCCTCGGTCGTGCCGCAAAGTGCCGCGAATCCTACAGGAGTGCCAAACGCCACGGCGGTGCTGATAGCCCGTTCTCGCGCGATATTCGCCATCCGACTCGTCACGAGTACCGGCACCCGGGTGCTCCCACAACGCGGTCCCGCGGTCGCGTGACGCCGTCGAGCTCCCAGCTCGCTCGGGGTGAGGGAGTCGCAACAACCACTACGGCAGTTTGCCGGAATTCATGCACCCCTCACCTTGGCTCGTCCGTCGATCCGAGATGTTCGTGGGGAAGGCGCACCGCTGACACGCGGACTAGCCATCTTGGCCACCTGGTCACCGTAGTCGGCCATGTTGGCGCGCGATAGGTCGGTTCCGGTGCGGGCGGAAAGCGCAACGACGTGAGCGCCACGAGCGCCGCGCGGAGACGCGTAGAAGTGCGGAAATCGGCGCCAGGGCCGTATACACGCGAGTTGGGGCCCCCGGCCAGGGCCGTATATACTCGTTGCGCGAAAGTGGTGCAGGTGCCCCGTGATGATTGCGAGTGACCGAAAAGGCCGATTTTGGGAGACATGGTTGGACATTTGATAAACGTCAGTAAAAGTTGTTCAGAATATGACGGCGTGCGGCCGAGACGTGTAGCTGGTCCCAGCATGACCAATAGATATAATAAACGCCTCTTTGTACCTGTTTCATACGAGAATTGCGGAATTTGAATTGAACGAGATTTTCCTCCTACCCCATTTCAGCTGCGCATCCCCATTACAGCCGTGGCAGGCTACTCCACCCCTCGTGGCGTGGGAATCTGGCCTATTCCCGATCCGTCCTCGAATGAATGACTGTAGCGAGTGGGAGGTAATATTTTCCTTATATATATATGTGTTACGACCCGCGCCTCGACAAGGCGCGAATATTCAAATTGGGGCTTCGGATATAAGAGCCTGAGAACGCTAGAAGTAGTAAGAAATGATAACTGCACTGGCTATGAGATATAGCACAGATTTATTCTCTGATTATAGCTTCCAAATTACAGAAATCTCCAACATCTAGTCCTTTTTACAAGTTCTGATCCAAATAGATTGAGAAATAACTGTTCTCGAATTGACAACCACAGTGAATGTTACTCGAGGCGAGTGGAGATAATATTCGAGATCTGACTACTATGAGCTGCAAGAATCGGAAGGTGGCGGAGCTCAGTGCAGGTTCTTCATATAGGCTGATCGTGGACGGTAATTGTCTGAATGATTTACGACCGTCGGAAAGATCAAAGGAAATGTCTAAATGATTTATGACTGAATTCCCTTATTTGGGTTTTTACGAGCGACAGCTCTCAAATTTACGACTTGTCGGAAAAGATCAAAAGAAATGTCTGAATGATTCATGACTTTGAATTACCTTATTTGGGTTTTTATGAGCGACCGCTCTTAAATTCACGACTTGTCGGGGAAGATCAAAAGAAATGTCTGAATGATTCATGACTTTGAATTACCTTATTTGGGTTTTTATGAGCGGCAGCTCTTAAATATACGACTGTCGGAAAGATCAAAAGAAATGTTTGAATGATGTACGACTTTGACCCAAATCTGTCAATCATTCTTATGACCTTTCCATACATGGGTTTTACGAGCGACAGCTCTTAAATTTACGACTGTCGGAAAGATCAAAAAAAATGTCTGAATGATTTATGGCTTTGGCCTAAATCCGTCACTCAATTTTATGATCCTTCCATATTTGGGTTTTACGAGCGGCAGCTCTGACCTCGAAATGTCAATCAC
>JAPYYZ010007031.1:0-11130 GCA_030522705.1 Eretmocerus eremicus | reverse complement strand
TAATATATATTTATATATTTTCTAAGTAAATGGCTGTCTGATCAATTAATCCTAATGAACCCTGATTTCCTGATCCCCAGTAAATCCCTCGGTTACAAGGGTCACTTGGGGAGTAATAGCAACTGTATACTGCGACGTTGCGGACTACCTTCTTTGCATAGCCAGAGCCGGCCTCTGGCGCGGTAGTCTCCGATATCCCTCTATCCAGGATCTGAATGACTGCGGTTCCATTCGTGTCTCGCGAAGCTCCATCGAAGTTAGACCTGGCGCTCGGCTCTGAGATAAGCAGTACCCCGGCCCCCTTCTCCTAGCTCCCGATGTTGGGAGATCGTATGCTGGTGCGCTCCTCCTCAGGTTAGCTTGAAGGAAATTAGCCATCGCTTCTCCTGTTGTCCCCACGCGCCGTCTTCTCCTCCCCTGCGGCACGTTGGTAAGCCGTGCAGCTGGCGACCCCAGAGATGTGATCGCTGTTGGTGCCAAGTTTCTGGCACTGCACGCACCTTGGGGGTCTGAGAGACGCCACGGCCAAGTGTCCTTCTTCCCGGCACTTGAAGCAAGGCTTGGTCTTCTTCGCTCCTTTGCAATCAACCACAATGTGCCCGTATCCCAGACAGTTGTAGCATCTGGCGATCATTCTCCTCTTTCGGACCTTAGCGTTGACCCACCCAATACGGATCTTACCTTCCTTGAGTATGACCTGCGCAGCTGCTATCGACAGAGTCACGACTGCGAGCTGTGTGCCCTTGAATGCGGGCCTCAGAGCTTTGACAGCCACTTTCCCTCCCGGGTCGATGTCCTTGAGGGCCGCCTTGAAGGCTCCAGCGACCTCTTCCCTGGTTGTGTCGACGTCAATTTCACGGACATCAAGGGTGAGGGTCTGTTTGAGAGCTTACATCGCAACCTCGTCTCCCAGCGATGCCGCGATAGCAGCTTCGATTTCCCTCGGCTCCGCTTCCTTCTGTAGCTCGATCAGCACTTCTCCTGTCTTGGTCTGCCGTATCTTACTGATTTTTGTATCCACTTCATCTTTGTCGACTCGCTCCTTGAATCGCTCCACCGCATCTGCGAAGGTGATAGCCTCGCCTTTCTGTTTGAGGAGGACTGCGTTTGGTTGCGCCCTGTCCCTAAGCCTCGGTTTTGGAGAGGATTCCCCTGTATTCTTGACCTTTCTCCTCTCCCGCTTCGTCTCCCACCTTAGTTCGTCGTCCTCCGGCTGGCTGGTTCTGCTCGTGGTGGAGCGGGGCGTCGGCGGCGGGTTCTGGAAGACAGGGTTCCTTTCCGCTTCAGGTCCACCTAGCCTGATTCCAGGGGCTCTTCTCCTCTTCTTCTCTCGGACTGATGTACCTGGTGGCAAACCCCCCTTCCGCTTGCCTGCAACAAGGCCCCCTTGGCTCCCTGGAGCGGTCGATTGTCGGGGCTGTTTCCGCATCGACTCAATCGAGCTCTTGAGCATCGGCCCAAACTTCAGTTTCTGTTCCTGCACGGACTCACGCAGGCTCTGCAGACGCCCAAGCTCTAGGATCGCGTCCGCAGGGCTGTTCTTAATGGCTTTGTGGACGTTGTGTGCCGGGGCAGCGACTCAACTTGCATCCTCTAGGTGGTTCGCTAACCGACCTAGGATGATTGCTTCTTCTGCATCTATCGCGTTCATCCGTCCCCACTCTGTGAGGACCTCCACGCCGCCATTGTTTCTCTCTTGCCCTGTGCCAGCTCCTCTCCTCGATGAGCCGGAGATTCCGGCTACGCCTTCGGCCCTATTGACGTTTTCTCCCTCCCTGACATATTTCATGTCGACCTCTCTTATTTGTGTCGATGAATCCATTTTGTTTCCACGAGCAGCTAGGGGAATAACGGTCCACCACAGCAGAGCCCCGCATGCCACGGTTAGGCTGATTACTCAAGGAGGGCGCCTGGTATCCCCGAGAGTCGTTTGCGGCACCTCCCTACCCCCAGGTGCCAAGGTAGCCGATCTAGAGGGCACGTCCTCCCACCCTCCGGCTTAGGGGATTTGTGAAGTGTGTGTGTGTATGTGTAGTGAGTGTAGGCCTCGCTCCCATCCCTCCCAAGCGCTGACTGCCGCCCCGCCCTGACGGCACCGTGGCTGCAGCTCCTCGTTCGTCCGGTCACTGTGTCTATTGATTTATCTTGTGTAACCCCCTAGAGGCAGCCCGTATGACCACACGGTGAGAGAATACCCGAGTTGATTCAGGCCCTCATTGTACCCTTCGGTTGTGGCTCGACGCTCTTGAGCGGTAGAAGTACCCTGAGTGAATAGGGTCACCGCGTGGCATCTCGCCAACTCTGGAAATGCTCCTCGGGACCACCGGGGCTGCCGACCGCCAGCCCAAGCGAGAGGTGGAAGCTCGGCTTTTGTGTCAGTATAGTGCTTCGGACTATCCGCAACCTGTGGACGCATCCGGTAGCATGGAGAATGCTCGACCCTGAGGAAAAGGACCCGGGGATCCGGGTCCCTAACCTCAAGGTCCCCGGAAAATCATGATTCATGTGAACCATTCTACAGTTTAGTGACAGAACACAGAACATCTTACGATTCAACACCCTTGGGTGATATCAATATAGCTTCAGTATCCTATAATGCTCTATCGGACGTGAACCAGGATATGGTGCGAACGAATCTTATCAACGAATAGGAAAATGAGTTGAGAACGTATGTAGGTCAAATGAAATTTATCATCTGAAACATCACGAATAACGAAGAATGATTCCACTCGTGTCAATCGAGCCCTGGCACAACAGAATAACTGATGCACATTTTGTTCCCTTTCACTTGGATAATAAGACTCTTAGAGTCTATGATGGACTTCCAAATTGAGCACTTGTCGAAGGCACGACTCGGAAACCGAATTGACTTCCTTCGATCCCGAAGAAAAGAAGAAGAGTTTCGCAATCAGAGCGAGCTCACTCCAATGAACTGCTGTTGGCCTGCTCGACTAGTTCCTCATTACGAATTCGTGGAACAATCGAAGACGAGTCTCAATAGTGATAAGTCCTTTGCTTCGGAGGAAGTACCCGTTGAATCACTGAGTACCGGTTGTTCGATTGGGAGAGTAATATTTGAGGAGAAAAATCAGGACAATCAGCAGAGATCGGTTGACTTGTGACAAATCAGAGTTCAGCAGAAGAATGAATTGTATGCCCAATGTTTAGATGCAGACGAGTCCATGAATAAGGTTCTAGAGACTGGAAGAATCAGAAATCCAAAGTTTTGAGTCAAGTTCAATTACAGCATACATATTCAAAACATACCTCGGATATCTGGAATAGCTTTGAAATCAAGTTCTTATGACTTGCCAATTCTCTTCACACACATTTTTGATTTCAAGACATGTTAGATTCAACAAGAGAGCACTTTTCACTTGTGATTTGAAATTTAATTGAATCATACTGAAACCTTGGAGATTCGATTGATCCCTGGTTAAACAGAAAGAGTCTTTCAAGGACTCCTTCAAAGACTCTTTGAGAGAGTTTTCCGTATGTTTCATTATTGAGAGTCACTGAAAGAGTCTAATGACACTTGAGACTCACGCAGGGAAAGAGTCACACAGTCCAAATTATAGGTTTGTATCATGTGTTCCCGCTAATCATTTTTGTGGGAGATGCTGAAGAGACAGCGTCTCACTAACCTGGGGGGCCCTGAAAATGTTGTCAGGTAAAATGTAAGATTTGGCCTCCCCCCTTCCTCCTTTTCACCCAGCTGTGATGATCCCGTATTTTAGTCGATCGCATTCATGTAGTGAGGTTGAAATGTGCACAACTGCACATTTCAACCTCGATTCGTCGAGTGATCTTCGCAACGTGAAACTTACCTGAAAAATGAGAGTCATACAAAATGAGTCTTTGGTCACAAGAGGCTTTGCTATGAGACTAATCGCAGGACCATGAGACTCCAAGTTGACGGAGGATAGATTTACAGCATGCATTGGGTGCGAACGGCTGCAGACCTCACTCTCTCGACTTTTCGGAAAATTGCTTTTGGATTAATGCATATGAAGGTTGCGACGAGCACCCCTGTACTAAGGCAACCCGTTAAGCGCCGGTGCACTCGCGCAGTGTGTACACCAACACTAGGGCGCCAAACCAGCCAGAAGCTTAAGTAATTGTACGCCACAGGGACACACGTCTACATGCAAGGCGCGAACCTTGAGGAAAGACAAGGGCCGCTCGGCTCAGTACCCCAACTTTTTACGAATCCCACCAACAGAGAGTCTGGGCTTCGAAGACTCTCCTCGTCAAAGAGTCTGCAACGTCCGAAAATCTCAGGTTATTTTTCAAATTCTTAAGTTCAGTTTTCGGGACCATTTTTGACCAATAACAGACCAGCCGTGTGAGTAGAGTCATGTCCATATGATGAGTAGTAGTTAGAAACTCACTAACTACCTTGTTGCATGAGAAGACATCGTAAATTAGCCAATCACTAATTGCTAGCTTTGCGCTTTTATTTGGATTCTCGCGCTCGAACGTACATGTGGAATAACCCATATATTAGCCCTTTCTCTACCGCAAGTGCATAGATGAACTAATACCACCAATTATTACGCACATCTTATTTCGGAGAATCGATGAGACGCAAATTATACATTCGCGTGCATGAAAATTGCGTGTTTGCGTCGCCGCAATTGTCGCGCCACCGAAATTCACCTAAGTGGGGAAGGCAAACCGCGGAAGCAATATATGTCGCAGCACAAGCGATATTCGGCATATTGGTTCTTGGGAACCAGACCTTCAACTTCGCTCTCTCTTAGGCTCCACTGCTCTGTAGGGAGCTCGAACTGCTCACCGACTCGTTGGACGCCGCATCGTTGGATTTTGAAACGCGAGTCGCGCTCTTGAAAATTCAGGCACGCATCCTCTGAGATGCAGGCCTGAATTCTCAAACTCGCTGATGAGAGACAACAAGCACGCCCGACGCGCAGGTTTCCTGTCATCAGCCTAGGGCTCTAAAAATCGCGATCGGGTGGGCCTTCATAACGTTATATTTGGATAGGGTTAAATTCTCGCGATCGCGGAATCAGATAGTCGCAATATTCGAGTCATTTTTCGTTTAGCTCTAAAGCAGACGACCACGGCGAAGCCATTTGCTATATCACACATTAAGTAAGCAACGTGAGCGTTTCGATCCGTCTTCTCGATGTTAGCCAGCGGAGACATCCGGTAGTGGAGCTCGAAAGCGATAATTTGGAATATTGCGCATGCCAATTTTATGCAGATCCTGAAGCAGATGTAACTCTCTTGAAAGCAAAATGCGTTAGTGAGGGTGCAATTATTGACAAAAATTATGTGATTTCAATTAGTGGAGTAACTGCAGGGGCATGCTTTAATTTGGGAAAAATCACAATGGAGCTCGATAGATTAGGTTGCGACATTCATATCATACCGGACAATTTCGCGATCAATACAGACGGATCATTAGGCTGGGGAGAATTCGAGAAGCACGGTGGAATTATTGATGCTGAAGCGAGGTGCCTCAGATTCGAAAAATTGCAAATTCCATTTGTTGGAGAAAAATTCGTTATACACCCTCGTACAGAACGAGTTACTCATGCGCGAGTGGAAATTGATGCCAAAGTAGGTTTTGTCGGTCTTCAGGAGTTAGGACCAGGCATCCTATTTGGAAATTTCGTAGCCACCAATAATAATGGTAAGGCTTATACGATCTGCATCGATACAAATGAAGAAGAAGTGAAGTTAGAACCTCCCGAAGTTATACTCGAAGAATGCAAAACAATAATGCCTGGGAAGGATACTCTCGACCTCAATGGGGAGGAAACCAAGGCAGGAGCAAAAGAGCGAGCCAATATATTGAACTTTGTAACCGAAGAAATCAAAGACCGCGCTACAAAGATCTTCGAACGAATCGATCCGGAAACACTGAAGAGGCTGAACGATGAGGAAATTCAGCATATAAAGGATCTCATCGAGGAGGGGCCATACTCATTGAGGTTACCAGGGAAAAAACTCAAAGCGACCCATCTTACTTCGCACCGAAAAATTACGACAACAGATAAACCTGTAAAAGCACGGAGGTACCGACACCCGCCAGTCATTAAAAAAGAGATGCAACGACAAGTCAAGGAACTGCTCGAATCCGGATTGATAGACCCATCAGAATCCCCATACTTAAGCCCAATGTGGATAGTCAAAAAGAAACCTGATGCAAATGGGCGGGTCAGATGGCGAATGGTGACAGATTTTCGTCAATCGAACGAAATCACAGTGGGTGATAGTTACCTTTTACCGCTCACTAGCGATATAACAGATAGCGTAGCAAATGCAAAATATATAACAGCTATCGATTCAAAGTCAGGCTTCTATCAAATACCTATGCACGAAGAGGACAAATTTAAGACTCACTTCGTGTCGCCAGCAGGGTCATTTCATTATCTAAGGCTAGGCATGGGATTGAAAAATGACCCCTGCACATTTCAGAGATTGATGGACTTAGTATTTGCTGGATTGAACGGAATAGAGTTATGGATTCATCTTGATGATATTATTTTGATTGCAGAAGATCTTGAACAACACGGTGTGAGATTTAGACGGCTCACGAAAAGACTAGAAGATGCAAGTCTTACAATCGAACCTAGTAAGTGCCAATTCCTCCAGAGAGAAGCAAGTATTTTAGGTCACATAGTAGGGAACGGTTGAATTTGCCCCGATCCCAAGGAAGTAGGAGCCGTACGAGACTACCCAGTACCCACAACTACCAAAAAAGCCAAGCAATTTCTAAGTCTCGCCTCATACTATCGCCGGTTTGTAAGAAACTTCGCCGAAATAGCACACTCTCTAGGTGTGATTTTGCAAGGCAATAAAAAATTCCAAGGCAATAAAGAGCCAGTTTCGGCGGCACCAGACCAGAGCTTGAATTCCTCTTGAGTACAGATGCAAGCGACTACGCGGTTGCAGCCATCCTCAGCCAAGGTAAATTAGGACAAGATTGTCCATGCGTTTACGCTTCAAGGGCTCTGAAGGGTTATGAATTGAGGTATTCTACCTTTGATCGAGAAATGTTAGGTATTGTCCACGGAGTTGAACAATTCAGGCACTGTTTATACGGGAAAAAGTTCACAGTGATCACGAATCACGAACCATTGAAGCATTTTCATAAAACGGAGAAACCAGACGTGATGTTCAATAGGCTTGAGGCGTGCCTCCTAGGGTACGAGTTTGATATTATTCATAGACCTTGCAAAAAAAATTCGAATGCAGATGCGCTAGAAACCCAGTATTGAACGGAAAAATTTAGAGCGACCGCGAGCCGAGCTGTACAAGCTAGCTGGTAAATAAGAAGCGGAAACAGCTGAAACTCCCACCGCCCAAGTACTCATCGTGACGAGAAGTCAGAAACAAAATTGCGAAGAACGAGAAGAACGACAGGATAGAAATATAATTGACTAGACAAACAATGAATCCGGTAATCCCACTGAAAAGAAGCGAGTCCACATGGAAGATGACGACTCAAGCGATTCATCTCTTGACGAAGATATGAATGCAGGAATCGACTCGCATTTTGATAGAGAATGGAGCGGTACAAAAGAAACCGAATGTAAAATTCAGTCCCAAGAAACTCAGAGTCGAAGAGGAGGATATTATTCCCCTTAAAAGATGATTGAAGAGATTGATTGTCTACCTGGAATCGAGCGAATCATAAGCCAAGCGAATAATGAAGCTGATCTTTTGCCGTATCTTAGAAAAGAATCTCAAATGAGTGCCGAAATACAGATCACAAGTATGCCGAAGAAGAATATTGTGATTAAGAGACCTGGAAAAAATCAAAATCCGACTCTCTCACAAAGGAATGAACTACTCCATGGGAATACATTTGATGGAACATCAAATCTAAGAAGAAGCCTTGGTGAACCTCCAAAAGGGAAGATCATGGAAAGAACAAATTCGAAAGATACTCCCAATCCATCCAATGCATGTATGGAGGCAATCGATCTCACACAATACGCAGATTTACTAAAACAAATATCGCATCAAACAGACTGGCACAGCAGAACGAGTCGGATCGAAGCAGAGCCCAGTAATATAGAATATTCACAAAAAATAGTTGAAGATAGGAGTAACTCTCCACTTTCATGGGGAGTAGATGAATTCGAATCCCAAGGACAGATAAGATTACTAATTCTCGTTCGAGAAAATGAGAAACCCCTCGAAGAACCAAGTTGGCGAAGGAGCGACTCGAGGGAATCAGATCCAGAACAAATTCAGGGAGATCAGCCTGAAATCAGAAATAAAGGTAAGATAAGTCCCGTAGAAGATAGATGGGGCAAATATGAACGCGCAGAATATCAGCTTTTTGTCAATCTAGAACGATTAGCATCACCTCCATTGAAACTTGTGGTGGAAAACCCACTAATTGAATTGCCACCGGAAATCGATTCCGAAAACTCGGAGAAACAATTAACTGGAAACCATACATGCCCAGAAATAAATGATGCGCAAATCGGTCTAGAAGATATTGGCATGCAAGAAAAATCACTCCAATCATCAAGTTCAAATGAATCAGAAATCGCACATATTGGTGATACAACCCTTGTCCAATTTGACACGCCAGAAAGATCACAGAATGAGCCAATACTCGATGTTTCAAAGACACAAAACTCATTACTGAATCGCACTGGCATATTTTCGTATTCAATGAGTGAATCAATGAACAATTCATTGGTGAGATTTCAGAATCACGAAGAGCATAATGAATGTGCTCAGGCCGATCATATGTTTGAGCATGATTGGAACATTTCATCAGATTCACAAGGAAACTGTTCATTTGATTCACTGATCAAACTACGAAATTGGAACGTCACACCTATTCGATTACGGCAATATGTATTGGATAACAAATATCTGCAAGACTGTTTGGATCCAGAGAAAGCGGTGGAAATTCTCTCCTCAAACAATCAATATGGAGACGTAGACACTCTTCACATTTCTTCAAAAGAGTTAAATTAAAACATCTGCGTACACTTGCAGTGTCAGGATAGAATAAGATACGCCTACATGAAAGCCTACAACTCACCCAATTATATACATCTCTACCTACGAGGACTCCATTATACTCCACTCATTGATAAGGGCTTTGGTCCATGAGGAGAAATAGTGAACGAATCACTCCCACTGAACCTAGATCACGACGAAGTTATGCCCATAGAAAGAAGCCCCGGCAACGAATGGATTGTCTCATGTCATAGCAATGTGGACACACCTCCTCTCACCCACGTAACAACAAATATCCCGCAGCGAAGCGACAAAAAATTCAGACCCCAAGGATGATGAAATGAACACCTCAAGTCAAAATAATCAGAGCACGCACACAACCTCTCGCAAAATAGACGTCTCTGTAACGCTTTCAGAAACGAGGCTCAGGCGTAAAAAGGATGTCATGACTCGATACTCAGTTGCAGAAGCACGAGGGCCTCTAGAAAAACCACCATGGGTACTAGACGAGAATGAAATAGATATTTCCACAGGGGTGAGAATAATAAACGATCACCTATTCGCACATATTGACAATCTTGCATACACAATTCCAGCCGATATGAGCATAGAATCTGGAGTCTTGAACGCTCTTATAATAAGAAGATACGTCAGTCAAGACGAACTACTCAGTGCGGTTCCTGCTGTAGGCGAAACTATCGTATCCAGCTACAATAATGAGAGAATATCAAGGATGGTCGTGAAAAACACAACTCACGCAAAGGCACTGCGCCCGGATATCACTTCAACTATCAGAACGCGAAAAGATTCCGTTATAGGAATGGAGATTAAATTACTGGGAATTTTTAGAGATCTCGTTATGTTACACAAAAATGGATGGAGCTACCTTGTAGAACAATGTAATCGCCTATTTAAGAGATGTCAAATTCCCATCACACTATTCGAGAATATTCTACCAGCCCCGCGTGTGAGAGATCACTATCGGATCTTGAAAGAATATCACGAATCGGCCACTGGGGGTCACCGAAGCCAAATCTCACTAATGACAAGAATGTCTCAAAACTTATATTGGATCAATATGGAAGCAGATGCAGGAGTTTTTGTGAGAGGGTGCCAAACCTGTCAGACAGATAAACTTGTCCGAGTTAAAACAAGACTACCGAAGGTCATCACGGACATACCAGTTATACCATTCGAAAAGATTTTTATGGATTTAGTTGGGCCCAAGAGTCCTACGAAGCGAGGGAATATCTATATCATGACGATCCAAGATTGTTTCAGCAAATATTGTGTATTCACGCCAACAGTTAGAGCAACCACGGAAATAGTTGCAACAGTCCTCTTTGATCACTCCATCTGTTATTTCGGCCTACCCACAACAATTCTCACAGACCAAGGATCACATTTTATGGGAAAAGTTTTCGAAGAATTTGCGCAAATTTCTAGGATTAATCACTTCACCTCATCAACATATAGACCATCCTCGAACGGCGGGATTGAACGCATGCATTACACACTGGATGAATATCGAGCTATGTATCCAGAAGAGAATACCGGATGGGATGAACTCTTACCTCACACAGCACGCATATAACACCACGAAGCACGACGGGCTCGGATACTCCCCACATGAAGTTGTCTTTGGTGGGATAGCACAAACACTTTCAAGTTTTCCTCCTCGCGACCAGCTTATAACTCATGACGAATAACTCGCCGATATTACGGAAACCTATACGCAGATCAGAGCAATGGCAGCCATGAATCTGGCCCAATCAAAATTCCAATCAAAATTTTACTATGACCAAAAAATAAGTCCAAAACATTTTAGGACAGGAGAAACTGTTCTTTTATTGAAAGAATCTAGAGAAGGTGAAGGCGACAAACATTACATGGTGCCATGCAAAATACTTGAAATTAATTATGACACTCATAACGCGAAGATACAAAGAGGGGACAAGACGAAAGTGGTACACTTGGGGTCAACGAATTCTTTCCGAACACGAGTGAAGAAGTTACAGCATTATGACGTCACTTCCGACAGCGCGAAAAAGGTTAGATTTGCAGGGGGCGGGAGAAAGCGACTGGTGATAAGATCAGATAATAATTTGAAATTTTTCTAACGGATGAGTTTGACCCACGGATCAATATTTTTGACTCGCCAACGAGGTTTGT
>JAPYYZ010007029.1:0-15448 GCA_030522705.1 Eretmocerus eremicus | reverse complement strand
GTGCGACGGCGGAGTATTGTCCGAGACCCGGACTGTTGGCGTAGACCGGACGTTCGTCGGCTGCAGCAGCCGTCGCCGACCCTGCTGGCTGTTGAAACCGCTGCTGCTGCTCCGACGCGTCGTACTGGACGGGCTGGGGAACGTAAGGCTTCATGGGGCCGCTAGATATCTGGTTGGCGACTATGTCGTAGGGCATCTGCGCCTGGAACCTCAGAATCTGCTGGATGTACTCGGGCATGCTGCCGGATCGAGGCTGTGCCTGCGACTGCTGCTGCCTCAGTCTCGAGTAGGCCTCGTCGGCCGAGCCGGCCGCACTGGCGGTCTCGTCTCCGGGAGCCTGGCGCGGATGGACCTGGTGCTCCTGGTACCGCTCGTCGTCCCGTTGCGCCTGGTAAGACTCGCTGGCTTCCGATGGAGCCTGGCGTTTTCTACGTTGCTGCTGCTGCTGCTGCTGCTGCTGGGGATGCTGGGGCTGGCGAGGACGGGACCGGTGCGGGCTGCGGGGCGCCTCCTCGATTATCAGCTGGGGTGGCTGCTGGGCGAGCACCTGCTTCGGGTACTCCTCCGCGAACTTGGCCGCCTGGGCTCGGGCAGTCTCGAGTTGGTCTACCCTGGAATTTGAGAGGGATGGTGAGTTCGGCTGCCAATGCGATGGCAATTGCGATGTTGAGAGTTTTCCTTCGTGACTCGCCATTTCTGGTCGATAACGGCGTCAGCAAAATGGACTCAAATATCGCTTAGTTATGAGAGCAATCGATGTCACCAATCAGTGCCAGATATCACTTTTGTACAATCATTTGAGGCCTATTTGATGTACCTAATTCAGTATTTCCGATGCTTCGTCTGATTTTAAAAATATTCTCGTATCAATTAATGTGTGTTTCAGGGTAAACTTTCCATCTACACTCGTGGAAAAGCTCTATACACAGTTGAATTGGGAAAGGTAGCCCTTGAATATTTTGGAACATATCTTTCCTCTACTTCGCCACGGCAATATTTTGAAGTGGGATAAAAATTCCATGGCACGATACAGATATGTGAGGCATGACGTGAGATGGGAAGATGCGCAAATTCCCACCTATAGATTTTAAATGGCTTCAAAAAAATCCTATTAAAATCATTGACTTTAATAGTTCGTTTTCAGGAGGGACGACGGTTCAAAAAATACAAGAAGAATTTGCATTTATCTGTTACAAATAAGACTGAGGCTCATTTTGTGAGACATGCCAGCTTTCAATCTTCGCAAATGGAATTTTATTTTAACTTCTTCAAATGATGACAGTAATTTTACTAGAATCAATCGTTGCCAATGAGTTTGAATCAAGTAGCGAAGTGAATAAATTTGAAAGATTCTGAGGGTTCGAGGTCATAATAAGTTTCAGTGATTTCTATCCATTTTTCATATCCAATGGAATGCTGCTATCCCACAAATTACCATGACTTTTCCATTATTTTAGTACGAACCTAAATAGCATGAAGCATCAATGAAACTCATTTCCCAATCATTTTATCAGAATGAATTTGACTTCAAATTGAAACCTTTCAAAAATTGCATACTAGTCGTTGGAGATTTTGCTTCTGAATTTCAGTTGACACGGCGACTGTTGAGCTACTATATAGACTAATGAACTCTGAAACTTCACGACAGCTGCGATGTTAACACCACACAAAGCCTCTCAATTTCTTTGCCACAATGAACGTTATTTGCAAATCAATTCATAACAATCCAGCTCAATGGGCCAAAAAATAATGAGGACATAATTATGATCCTCGGCGCACGAGCGTATCAGACCTGAGGTGCTCTGGAATGATGTTAACATATGGTATCTGCGCCTGGAACTGGAGTATCTCCTGAATGGACGGTGGTGCCTTATCGATGGAGTTGTAATTGACGTTGGCAATGGGCGCCTGTTGGTAGCGTGGCTCCTGCGCCGCTTGCGCCTGCTGCTGCTGCTGAGGCTGGGGCTGCTGCAGCTGCTGAGGTCGAGGATGGGCCCTTCTGTGCGAGGGCCGGCGCTGGACCGGCACTGCTGGCCTCGCCACCTCTTCTGTTGCTTGCGCTCTTGCTGCGGCATGATTGTACGACCGCCAGTTTACTTGATTACCTGTCGAGTACATTGTATGTAGTTGGACACTTATTTGGCAAAAAAAGTTTCATATTTTCTTTTTCCGATATGGGATGAGTGGTTTCGGATTGCGAACTTTATACACGTGTAACTCACATATTGAAATCAGTTAAGAGGAATCAAAATTTTAATTCCGACGAGTTGAGAATAATATGGCAATGTAAACACATATTTTTGGAACAAAAAAATTTTCGAGAAAAATATTTTGATACTACATTTATCAGTAAACTCAATATTCACTCACATTTCTGATTCTTTCTGCATTTGTATCAAACATTACAAATAGCTTCAATTTTTATTCAAGCAGATGAAAATGACATGCCATGGATTGTCACACATCTCTAATGGATGTTGATTCGAAGAGAGACTTTCACTCAAGTATGAGGAAGAATGATCCATCAAAAAGCTGTGTACCTCTTTCTATAACGACGATATTGAATTCAATATTGAGGGAAGCCTGAATTATAATTTTAGACACTTCGAGAACAGTGGGCTATTGCTCTTACATAATTCTCAGTGAGTGATACTATCTCACTTGGAGCAATGAATGCCAATCTGACCTTCTCATTGCGGATCTGGTGTGATTGACTTCTCAAGATCCGAGGTACGATATCGTTCTTAATCGTAAGAATCTCATTCTTAAAGTCTACGCAAGTCTCACACTTTGGTACTTTCAAAAAAATGTAGAAAATTGCTACAAAATATCTCAATTTTTACATCAAATCAATTATGAAACTTTAGAAATATTTTGTTTTCCGGTTTACTAGGGTTCCATGGAAACATTGGAAACTGTGAAACGGGAGAATCAACTCTGGAAAGTAGCAGTTCTGTGGGATCTTGAAAGCTTTACATTATCCTGGATGGTACCAATCAAAGTAAAACCTAAATGAAATCTTACCACCGAAGTAAGAACTGTAATAAGTTAAACAGGAGAGAATTTAGAATTCGATCAATATAGTTCGAACATGAAAAGGCTATAATTTTTCAGCCTAACCTTTTTTCGGCAACCAGAATTCTGGATTGATCGAGGTCAACTATATACGAATTGAAGTTGCATTTGTACCACATCAAGGATTATCTTGAAATACTAACTCATTTCGTTATAAAACCGATCAGCGGAACGGTAAAATGACGCCAATAAAATTAATCTTACCGCTAGGTTCTCTATATTCTATCGCTCTGGCTTGAGGAGCAACTTGTTGGGCTTGACTTTGTTCGTAATTTTGGATGTAGGCTTGACTCCCTCCGGCAGTCGGCCCATGAATTTGGAACTCGGCATTTCCATCGGTGGCTCCTTGAATTCGAAATTCAGAGTTTCCATCGGTAGCTCCTTGAATCTGAAAATCGCTGTTACCGTCGCTAGCTCCTTGGATCGAGAAGCCACCTGTCCCCAATGACGCTGAAATTCCAAGAAATTTAAGTATCAAAAGATTTGAAAGTATCGAAAAATATCTTCTCATTCATACAGTACCCGGCAAAAGAAGTGGAACATCTATACTCGCAGTAAAATGGTGATATCGCAGAAACCCTTGGGTCTACAGTAATTCTGAAAAACATTTTGAAGTTCATGAAAAATGCTATCAATCTATACGGTGAAAAATTTCTCAGATCACTATTTTGTGATCTTACCTTGCACTGAAAAATTGAAAGTTCCATATACGTTTCTATCATTCATAATTTATACGAAAATCAAACTAGCTCAAAAATCTTAACAACGTCTTGGAAATCTTGAGAATACCTTGAATTTACTTGTTTCAAAATTTCTCTACGATTTTTTGGAACTGAGCTGTAGTAGTTCCAAATGAGTGGTTTTTGAGAGGCAAATGTGATTTTCACCCTATTTGGGCAAATCCAAGTCTTTAGGATGACATCTGAGAATGAATTCCAACCGAAAATTCGGAATTATACAACATTCTATGTTAATTTGATGTTTTGTGACAATTTTGACACGTATTCGTCATAAAGGATGTATCTTGAATAAGAAACTGAGTAGCCCATGACTCAGCTCAGAAAAATCGTAGAAAAGTTTTTTTAAAAAAAGCAAAATGAAGGACTTGATAAGATCTGCAAGATGACGTTAAAATTTTTGATCTAGGTTGACTTTTGTACAAATAGTGGATGATCGAAACAAATGTAAAATTTCTAATTTTTTAGGGTAGAATTATGATTACGAAATGATGGTCTGAGAAATTTATCACATGAATTGATAGCATTTTTTATAATCTTTGAAATGCTCTTCTTAAAATTCCTGTAGATTCAAGGCTTCCTGAGATATCGTGATTCTACTGCGAGTATAAATGTTCTATTTTATTTGGCGGGTGCTATAAGTATTTCTCGGGATCAATTGCAAAAAAGAATTTTGATGACACCAACGTTATTGCTAGAACATTATAATTTTCATTAAAATGTATTATTCTGTTTCGACCTCGTATCAAAAATTCGTTGAGACCAAAAGTTATCAAAAAATTTATCCTCCATGAAAAATCAAATTCTTACGAAAAGTTAGTAATCTTTCAAAGGTTCACGTGAATCTAGTCAGAAATCTCTATATAGTTGCGACGTTTTTTCATAGCACGCAAGGTGAATGAACTCTTACGCGAATGGGACCGAGAAACACCCCCCTGCAGAAAGCGAGGCAGAAATTGTATGAGGAGAATTGAGAGTAGAGTACCGCCACAAAAAAAAGTCAAGCCACACCGATTGGAACAAATCTGCTAGAAAATTTCCCAATCGCGTCCTGAATTTTTTCTGCGCTCGTTTCAGTAAGCGGAGTATGGTCCAACAACCTTACACGTAACTCGCAGACACAATTTAGGTGCCTCTGGGCGGGTCAGTTTCTCATTGATTGGATCATCTACTTACACGTATGCACGTATGTGACAAGAGCCGGACAGCTGCAGGCGCAAGTTTGATCACGCGACGACGACGCCTCGCGCTGGCAAAATCCAGATCGTAAAAAGTCGCGCTGGCATTTCGCAATAACTTCTGGCCACACTAGCGTTCATTGCAGCCTCGGGAGTCGTAAATACTCATTGCAATCGGATGGCCGAGTCAATGGGAGTTAATATTCCCTGCGCACGGGAAACTTCGTCCGGATAATATTCGCATGGGGAAAAAGAAAGAGGGGGGGGGCGGGGAGAGTCGAAATGAGGCGAGCGCAATTACCAGCCTGGTCGGTGTACTCGACCCCCTTGTCCGGGCTGTACTTGAGGCCCTGGGCTCGCCTGTTCCCGTCGCTCGGGCCCTGGATCGAGAACTGGCTCCGGCACATGGGCAGCAGCAGCAGCAGCGAGGCCGCCGCCTTGATCATCTGTGCCAACGAAGCATAATCATGGTGTTAGACCCGAGTTCGAGTGGCCGATTGTGTATTCGCCGCTGATTACGATTGTGATTCAAAATTAAGTCTGACCGTAACATTTGCGCTCACCTACTGCTGTTAATGACTAGGCGTCATGCTTGTGGAATATTATTTTGAACAATAGTCAAGCGTATACATGTATGGCTTGTTTCAGAATGTTTGACATGCCACGAGAGCAAATGAGGAGTCACGAAATTGATGCGCTCTCCAAATTCGTGCAAGAACTCAATTCGCTCTGACGGTGAAAGCGGGAAGCTATTGCATGAATTTATAGGGTCATCATAGCAAAGAGCAAATCCATCCGTGATCGAGATCAATCTTTACACGAGTCAATTTCTCACTGTCACTATTGCGAGTGGCAAGATCGCAGAGCTGAAAAGATCCCGTAACTCGCAATGGACTTTCGTTCTTGTTGTACATTCAAGAGCATCGGCATAAATATCAAGCGCATTTGCTCTCGCGGAGATCGGCACAGCGGTCTCTGGCCGCGAAACGAGAGAAGTGAAATAGAAAGTCGACTCGGTGCATACGCGGCGATGACTCCACGTACATGGCAAACCCACGGGGATTCTGGATGTGCACAGTCTATAACGACAAGAGCGATGCAATTGCGCTCGGCTTCTGTTTCTTCTCACGTACGTTCACCTACTGGGAATTGACTATTCCACCTCGAACAGATTTCGTGAGATGGAGATACGGTCTTTGAAAGGTGAGAAAGTCCAATGGAGAGTCATGAAGAACGTGTCAGAGGATATCGAATATTTTCTCATTTACCTTGTGAATTATCAAAACTTTCTAGGATTTGAAAAGCGTTTTTGGCTTCTCATTCTCCAGACATGCGAATTTTGTCTTACGCTTCCGTTCGTGCATGTTATTAAACTAAGACATCCAAAAGCCAGTAGATATTTATCCCGATGTCATTTTCGAGAATCTCAAGAGTTTGGAACTATAGAAAGGTTCATGAAGTCATTACGTGCGAACAACCTGATGTTCTCACCCCGACGAGGTGCATCGTGATAGTATGTTTGCAAGTACATATACTGCATGGCTAATTCGAATTCTGATTTTCAGTTTTCTCCATTGACACTGAACTTGCTATAGCAATTCAGATATACTTGACCTTGATACTCGGAAATAAATTAATCCATCAGATTAATTACGAGGAGACATAGAAAAATAGACAAATTTCTAAGATGTATGAGGATTGAAAGAAAATCGGTTTCAAGCAAAACAATCAGACAACTGATTGGCAGCTATCAAGCCAGTCAATGACCCGTGAAATCTGCGCCGAGAGCCATAATTTTCTTTACTTCCGCATTATTGGCGGAAGTACGGGATCAGCTCCAAAATAGAACGCATGCGAAAGGTACTGCACATTCTATGCTTTCAGGATATTTGACTATCAATATTTCGAAGAGAATTACCATAATAGGTTTCAATTCTTGTACCATTTTCAAAACTATAAAAAGAGAGGCGAAATTCCTCGGATCAATATTTGGGCAGCTTCGGACCGAAACGATTCAAGTCCATTTCGAATTCTCAAGGAATCGAGTTGTTATTGCGAGGTTTGATTGGATTGAAAATTATCTTTCACGGGCATTCTAATAACATGACGTGGCAGAAAATCCCATCTGTGTCATTCCAGAAAAATTTTCCTGAAAAATAACTACCTGTTCATGCGATTTCTAAAATATCTAATCAAGTTGCTATAAGTTCAGAATGAACTTACGCCATTCAGGTTCGGAACCGCTTTTTTTTAAAGATAAATTTTCAATGCATGAAGATTTTGTATCAGTTACACCGCAATCACATCCAACATTTTTGAGCAGGGATGTTGCAGGTACAGAGGCAAAAGAAACGGGGTGAGGTCATTTTTTATTTTTTTCAGATGAAGGTACTTTCTGATAGTCTAACGATGCTCATTGTTTGGAAAAGTGTTATGTATCATAGATAAATACAACAAATGATTGCTAAATGAAAATAAAGGGATAATTATTTTGGTGGATGTGACTCACCAATGATGATAAAACATGGATTGTTGTTGAACAAAATATTCAACTCTCGATCCACAAACATTCTTAGATTCGGACTTAGGACACCATTGAATCTAAAGATGAGTCACTGTACTCATATTTGCAAAAAAAACTAGCAAAACTCATATATAACTGGAGAAATTTTCGACATCGGCATGTCTAATTTTTTATAGACTCACCAATTCTTTTTCTTTTACTTGTTGCGAATTTTAATGCTTTTGATTCAAACGAATTCCTTGGCTAAATTTGGGCCAATACATCAGTGTTAGATTGGATAAAGATTTTCCATGAAAAACTGTGGATTCAGATTTGGATAAGCTCAATTAGGCGAGAGCTTGAAAAGATTCAGACACATAATCGCCTTTGCAGAAAATGAGTTTTATAACTTCAAAGTATCACCTCAAGTATCACCTCAAGTATCACCTCAAACGTACAAAGATCGATCGATCAAACTGAACATTTCTAGTTAATTGGACAAGGATTCGCAAGTGCACCCACTAACAAGTAATCTTGCCAACCTTGCGAGTCACGGATCTAGCCGGAGAACTAAGGGAGTTATCTTGTTCTGGTGAGAAGTGAAGATATGCCAAAGACTTTACATTCATATTACAGTCATATATAATATTCATTTACAGTCATATATATACTAAACCCCATGGGTTATCTTTACTTCTCATCAAAACATGAGGATTCCCAAAGTTTGACGAGAATAGCTGATTTGCAAGGCTTGAGACCCTCTAGTTGTAAGCTGGATAGAAATTTATGTGTGAGAACTCTTAACGAATCATTTGGAATGATGGTCCATGGTGCCATTGATTTGTTTGTATTCAAATGACAGCTCGTCAGAGATGCGTTCATCGATCGGATTTAATCCTCTCCAAAGATGATCTACGTTTCGAAAGTTAATTGCGTACCTGAACTCTGGCCATGGATGTTGCAGCTCAGTTTGGACACTAGAAAGCCGGCCACACCGAATGCAGCCAAAGAGGGTGGAGTGATTCTGAGGCCGGCGCGCGTTGCACAGATCAACTTTATAGGCGCAAGTGCGCGCACGCGAGCTTGTGTCCGCTCAAATAGACCGGCGTGGAGGCACGACGTAGCCAATGCTCGATCCGATGATGTTGCCTCCTCCATCTCTCGCATACTCCCAAAAAGAGCAATCAGACCGCGATTCCCTCCATCGCACAATTGAGACGATTGATAGTGATTTTATTGATTCATGAATCTCATAGGTGCATTGCTGTGATCATCACAACTGCAATCACACGAGTCTCGGAGACTCCAATTTCCTCAAGCTGGATGGTTATTCACAGACGAACAAGAAAGGATGTCAGCGAGTTTCACTCCATTGCCCCGAGAACAACATTGATTACGTAGAAAACTTTACAGATTACTAAAATTTTATGTGCATGCTTTACAGGCTCGACTGATGAGGATTTTAGCGCAGGAGGTGGTCAGGGCACCATGGCGAAAGGAGTCCTCGTATCAGATGAGTATTCTCTGCAAATATCCCCATTGAAATCTTGTGTTTTCTCATGGACTAAATTTTCTGTTATAACCTCTCCTATGCACTTTCCTTTTATCTTGCAGGTCTGTGTCTCATTCATTTTCGTTACTCTTTATAGCAATGCCTCGATGAAGAGAGAGAGGAAAATTACTCATCAAAAAGACTAAAATCTCCTATGAATAAATTTTTTTCTCTTCCAAGACAGGGATTGCAAGGCTGCTGATATCCACGATGCTTTGGCTTTGAGATACTTGTCAAAGGAAACTTTCTCATACAGTAGGTTGATCTCGCTTTAGTCAAAAAACGACAGTTGATGACGGCCAAATGCACCAAGAGCACCAAGCTCGATTTTAATGCTACCCGTGTAAGACAATTATCACGATCGCTTTGTATGGCATAATGTCTGGTTAAAAGGAACCAGACTTTTCCCGACACTTCACATCTAATCCATGATCTTGGGTCGGGTCTCGGGAGTGATCTGGCAGATCATGCCAGACCATACACCACATACATTCCGTCTCGGTCTTTGTCTAGCAAAGTTACCAGACTTTCTACGGTACACCAAAATCACACCTTAAATATTAACCAAAATCTCGCGGGTAGTCTGGCAAAAGTCGGCAGACACTCCTCGAGACTTCGTGTCATTATTTTGGTCTTGGTTGAGTCTCAGACGAAGTCTGGCTGAATGACCCAGACTTTTCACAAGAGGACCAAAAGTCTCGTAGAGTCTCGTAAACGAGACCGTTTCCCAGACTTTCACGGAGACATATTTTTCCAGACTTTTCGCGAAACGTTTTTTTTTCACGGGGGGCACTGAATATGTCAGCTTTCTGCAAAGATGTCGAATCCAAATTCTAGTAATCCTTGCGAGAAAAAAGAGCAATCCTTCGTTGCTTCCTATTTTACGTGTTTATCATACTTGTCGGAAATACTGCAAACATTTCAATCACAAGGAAATTTTCTGTGTTCTTTCTTGTTCGGTTCTCGCATAATAAAATACAAGATTACCGAATCGAGGCAAATTCTCAACTAGTCAACCTGGTGCACAAATATTACCACTATTCAAGAAAATCAACATATGATGCAATTTTAGGGAATATATCAAAATGGTGGGCAAGATCGTCCCCGGTCCATTTTTCGTCGCTGCATATGTAATTAGACATCACTCAAACCTATCGAGGGTTGGATGCATACTTGGAAATCAGATGTTGTCAGTTATTCATGGAAGAATTGGTATTTGGTTTAATGATCAATACAGTCTGGAAGTGGACTATGATTCCGTTCTATAATAAAACCACTCGACAATAAATATTAGACGTTGTACCTCTGAGTATATTTTGGTTCTGTATCAAATGACCCAGGAACTATTATTTAAATTGAATTATGTTGCTTCCTGGAATCGATTTCATTCATCTGTCGTTTACTTCCTTGCAAACTTCTATGCTTCTCTACTGTCATTAAAAATATTTGATGGTCCATGGACGATAACACACCCATAACTAGGCTTCTCAATCGTTGAGGTATCCATTCTCTGTTTTGAATATTTATGTCTTAACTGACTACTTCCATTGGATAAAAGTAAATCAGTATTAGTGGGTCAGATGTCAGCCTTTGCCTCACCATTGCCATTAGAAATCAAGTATCTAAATTATCGTACTGTTTCTCATCCGAGACTTACTCTCCTGACCAGACATTTTTAACCAGAGATCTTGATTGATTCTCGGCAAACAAAGACCGGCATTTTACTATAATTGTAAAGATCTGAAAGCGTATTTTTGCATGGAAATTCAAAGAATGGAGAATGATTGCAAGTGAATTCGAAAGCGAAGCAAACGTGTGCGGAAACATTGGCCTGATGAACACTGGTTTGTATACGCTTCCTTCCTCATCCAAGAAATGCACAGTTTAGCATTCCAGACAGATTTGGTTCCCGATGCGCGTGAACATACAGGTGAAATCTCAAGTTAACGTACCACGCCTTCCCTCGTCAAATCCAATCGTGTTTATTTTCCTTCATTCTTAACTATTATCCTTTTTTGTCTTGGTTACATACGCATGTGTTGACTTATGATAATAGATACAGGGAGTAGAATTTGCACAGCGTCCTGATTCATTACCGAGTTTCACTTGCGCGCGAGCAGCTATAAGATGCAGGATAAGGACCCCGTACTTATTGTTGCTTAACGCTCGATGGCGCACAAGTGATGTTTACGACGAGCACAACATCAATTTTCTCGTTTCCAGAGTAACACCAGAGATAGCGTCAGCGTCCAACACTGTTACGATGGATTGCATAATGCCGTCACTATCTCCTTGATGGAAAAGCGATTTTCTTTAGCATCCTTACAATGTACGAACATTTTTCACCAAAAATACGTGTTTTTCAGTCTTACAAACTACATACTGTTTGCTCATTTGGTTAGTGAATCGCAATAAGGTAACATAATCTGGTGATCTTTGTATCCTAGAACGAACTTAATGACAGATAAAACAATACTGTTTGGATGAATAGGGTTGGGCCTGGTGAGAGCCCAATCGCTGGCGTTGGCTACAGAAATAGGATCTGATCCGGATGATGGTGGTGATTTTGGACGTCCCTCAACGTCTACTCGTCGACCTGCTCCTGAGTGTTGTCATGCGAGGATGGTTTGCCTCGGGCCAGTCGCGGGCTTCTCTTCTGCTGCTGCTGTTGCTGCTGCTCTCCGCTGTCCGGTTTCTGCTGCTGCTGCTCGTCCTTGCCGACGTAGTAGATCTTGGTTCGGTACGCGGAGCTCTTGTCGTACTCTCCTCCGTCGTCCTCCTCGTCCTCCTCGTTGAAGGGTTTCGGTACGAACATGCCCGTCGGCTTGTACAAAATCCTGTCGGCTATCACGTGGTAGGGCAGCTGCGCCTGGAGATTCAGCAGCTCGTGGATCGCCTGGGGCATCCCATCCCCTTTCCCCTGTGTCTGCTGCTCGTCGCTGCTCTCCTCGACGCCGAACTTCGGCCCGCTCGAGCCGTATCCAGCTTGCTGTTGCTGCTGACCAATGGGTGTTGGCTCGTCGGGGTAGCGGATCAGCCCGAGTTTGGCCTTGTTGCGGGGAAACTTGGGCCCGTGGTATCGCGGTTGTGCGGGTATGGGGGAGCTCGCGGCAGACACCTGAACCGACGACTCCTCCGAGGACGAGCCCAGGAAGCCCCCGAAGCCGTTGAACTCCTCGCCCGATCGCTGCTGATGGGGCTCGTCGAGGTGTTGTTGCTGGGACTGCTCGATCTGGTAGACGTAGACGGAGGGATCGATGTAGGGGGTCTGGGGCTCGATCATGTGCTGCATGAGCTGCTTTATGTGCGGAGGGACCATCTCGAACGGCTTGTACTGAATCTGCAAGCGAGAGAGTGTTGTCAGTGAGCAGTTGGGAATCATTGTACTGGAACAATGTGGCTCTAAAAATGGTTCACATAGATCGGCAGGATATATGTCACTTGCTCCATATTTTCCTCCGATGCTCCGATTTTGAGACATGGGCATCTACTCAGAGAAGTAATTTTTTGACAATCGAGGAAGAATATCCCTAAATAGATTTGCAACGCTAGAAAACCACGAGCCACTAAGTAACCCTTGCAAGTTACGGATGAAACTGCCCTTCGATTTGTCGGAGCTACTATCCAACAGGAGCTTATTCATAAGCTCACAGTAGCTTGGAGTTCGAATATGTAGCTCGTTCCCCTTGACGTCTTGAAAACGGTAGAAATCTTTTTTTGTATTGCTCATAGCACCAGACGATCTACTCGTGAATGAGAAAAAGAAAAGATACGATACGGCGAGAACAGGTGATCGAACCAGCCACGTGGAATTAGCTTTCAATTAATTGCTCCGCTGCTCGCTGTCGCTATCAATCTTGTTCAATGCGCGAAATCACGTATAATATCTTAATCATTATTTACATCGCGCCACGCAGACGTCTGAGCTTTCTTATTCCATATTTTCACCTCTGTGCATATAACTCACGAGGAAATGAAACGCGGACGCGAGAAAGCTGAAAGGGGATGAATTAGAGGTAAGTCATACTGTATGTTTGAACTCGATGTAACACGTCTCCCGCACAACTGACAATCACGGAAACGTCGGGGATCGAATGATCACACGATTTTTAATTTTCCCCTTCAAAGCACCGCACCAAGGCGCAACAAATACATTCCTACTCTCACAACGACAGCTTTGCCTAATTTTACTCCGCTGAATTACGACTCCGCCAAGGAATTCGGATAATACCGCGGTACTCCTATGCAGCTAACAACCCGGCCAATTTGAGCGTCGGTGGATAACCCCAGCGAGAAGCTGCACATACCTACGCCTCTCTCGAATAATGAGCCGTCGACTTCGCAATGCTCACCTGCGCTTGATGAACGGCTACCGTCGGAGCTGCGGATTGGGCAGTGGCCTGGGACCTGTCCTCGGGCCTAATCAGCGCTCCTCGATTGCCCTCCCCGTAGGCGTCCGACTGCGAAGCGGTGCCGCTCTCGGCCCTCTCGTTGCGCTGCTGCTGGAACTGCTGCTGGGGCCTCGAAAACGGCGAGTACAGCTTCCAGTCGACTCTCGCGCCTGCAACATCGCGGAAACTCAATTTTTCGTGACGAGCGGCACTTTATTGCGGCATTATGCACACAAGTCGGAGCGGAGTATAAAATGGGCTGCGGAAGCGAGAGGCTCGAGTACTTACTCTTGATATTAATGGAGGCCTATTGTGGGGCTCCGAGGCGCGAGATGAGGAGCCAGAGAGCGCGATTAATCGCCGCTCGTAGAAAGTTTTCGCGGGATTTTTGAATCGCGCCGCGATGGAAAGTTGCCGATATACGTCTATATGGTTCGCCGGATCGCTCGCGCCGAAGCCAATTAATTAGCGCGCTCGCGCATTTGGATCTGCGAACGGCAGGCCAATGCCTCCTGTGCTACGCACGCTTCTCGGTTTACGTAATTGTATAATCCAGGCGACTTTTCCCGAAGCGAAGAGATCTAATGACCGCCGACGACGCTCTTTTCGAGCTGATTTACGCGTGCATTGTGTCGATTGGGATCGAAACGGTGGAAAATAATCGGCGCTGTTATTATTGTTACCATCGGGATCGCTGTACTGCAGCTGGGCCTGAGGCGCCCGCGCAAAACGTTGAGGTGCTTCTGGAGCGATGTCCTCTCCTCTCGCCAAACTGCAGCAGCAGCAAGCGATCGAGAGACCGAAGAGTACCTGAAAGTAATCATCATTATCGTCACTATATGCCTGTGGCAGAGAGAACTCGATCAACTCTCGCTCGCACACAGTTGCTGTAATCTATCAAAGCCTGCAGACTCTGCGCAGTGAAAACATGGAAAAATGCTTATGTAGTTGATGAATATAGGCTTTCAATTGTATTACCTCGTGGAGGTACATCATTACAAGAGAACTAGTCGCTCCCGTGATGTACATTCACGTACAACTAGAAAAACGATCCAAATTTTTCTGTAATCAACTGGCTGAATTGATTTGCGCAAGTTTGCCCATTTTCTCGACACTCTAGTGCTTTTAACACTCTCGTTTCCTCATTGTCCAGAAAAAAATAATCTGAGCTCTCATTTCAATGACCATTTCAACCGTCAGAATTTCAAAATTGCAGTTCTAATATGCAACAGTTTTAATGTCCCCTTTCACTTATTTTGACGAGTTTTCTTCTCCATCATTAACTTATAGTTATCAAATATGGCAAAAGCAAACCATAAGCCTCTTGAAAAATATTTTCACGCGACTGAATTGAATTACAGAGACCTGAGGTGGAAAGTAGTACGGCACAATGTAGCTATTATAACTCCCCTGTACTCCTCTATAGCGCAGTGACTTGTAATAAAAGAGCAGTTACATTATGCATGAGAATTTAATGGATCTAGGTGGAAGTTGGATTTCTTGTTGCTGTGAGAGTTTTCGATCGTGACTTCCGCCACCTTTAAATTATGCGACAAGCTATTTCGATCGAGAAGTCGAAAGTGTGTTTCGTCTGTGCAATATAGAATAACTTTACATGAAGGGCATCCAATGCTCCGAACTCTGATAATTGTAGAATGAAAGACATCAATGCTCCACTGTTGTTTTATACGAGTCTAGTCAGGCAATCAACAAAAAAGTTATTTTTCAGCTTTCCAACAAGCTAAAAGATACATTTATCGTATTGTAACTAAATAATTCTGATTAAAATCATCAAGACCTCGAGACTGATTGGAGGATTTGAAATGCTGTCTAGAAACTCAAAATATAACGAATTGAAGACGGCAATTCTTCAATTCACGAATTCTCGAATTGTCTTTCACTGATCATGAACTTGATGGATTTGTACGTTCTCTTATGCTATGAGCGAGACTTTCACTAGATCAGATTGACAGATGAAATCTGTAAACTGTGGTATACGCAATTGCAAAGCA